>OX393550.1:44354429-44464429 GCA_947650365.1 Chamaelirium japonicum
ATGGGATGTGCGAGATATTGGTAATGCAATTGCAAAAAAAAAAGAGAAGATATTGGTAGTGCATTTTTGTCTTTATGCCTCTAGTAGATTTATGAGATTGATGAATCATGTTTTTAGCTTCCATTGGGAAGCTTATACTTTATAGTTCAATATTTGGATGAATTAGTTTACTTGGCATCTTAAAGAAGTGCTTGACACCTTGAGGAAGGAGAAACTGTTCACCAACTCAAAGAAATGTAGTGCATGGCTGATAGCTTGAGATTCTTGGCCTATGCTGTTTCTCTTAATGGCTGATCCTTCAAGGTGTAGACTATCCAGATTGTCCTATTCCTTCATCATCCACGGTGTATGGAGCTTCAATGGGCTAGCTTTTTTCTACATGCAGTTTATCTTTGGGCACTAACAACTTGGTGGTAAGGCAAATCATTTTTGTGGATACTGAACTCACTGGCGAGCTTCATGAACAAGTCTTCAAAGTATGAGCTCAATTAGCGTAGTACTTAACCAGGAATTGCGATCCATAGCATTCTTCAACGAAAAGCTTATAGAGGTGAAGTACACACGTCATCGAGTTGTATACTGCTGTCCAGACTTCAAGGCATTGCAGACTATATTTGGTACTTCGAGTTCTTCCTATTTCCAGGTCATATGGGTTTGAAGTATGTCTGGCAGAGTAAGCTGCCCAGACATCAGGTCAGGTGGGTGATTTTTTTTGCAGGAGTATCATTTTCTGCTTAGGCATAAATCCTAGGCCTCGAGCTAGGTTGCAAATGCCCTTAATAGGAACTTTAATAGGGATTCGATTGTTTGTTTTTGATTCTTTTAAGTAACTATGTCCGTAGGACCCCTATTTCTTCAATATCATAGCCGAGTCCTAAGCAGGGCAAAGACTTGGCCATAATGTTCAAGATGAGTTCTTTTATGAAGGATTCTAGTATGCATCCAAGTTATTCTCAAATAGAGAAAATTGACAAAGACTGTCATTTATCTATAGTGGCTACTGCTAGCCATAGATGAAGCAAGATTTTTGGAATGATGTCCGAGGGAACTGCTACTGTTGCTATCCTTTACAGCATACACACCACTTACAGTTGCTACATTCCTGAGGCAAGATGTGAACATAAATTACTTTACGTGTTGTTATATCGGGACACCAAGTTGATGAGCACTTCTCAAGATATTTCTGGAAGAAAATTGGGTCAGAGCTATATTTTGTCACTTAAAAAGAACCTTGAAACTAGTGGGCAAACATAAACATTGAATTCGAGCTTCGGAAATATGTTGCGTGGTCTTACTATCGAGTAACGACAAGCTAGAGCAGTGACACTTGTCTCTGTCACAAGCGAACTTCACCTACCACTCATATATATATATATATATATATATATATTGTTCCAACAATCACACAATCGAGAGAAGGCTGTTCGAAGTGGCACTTGTCTGTAACCCAAATATTGTTTCGTATTTAGCTCCTATTCCACATAGAAGAGTGATTAGTGGAAAGGCTGAAGGCATGCCTGATTATATTCAGTAAAATGCTAAAGTAGGTTTTTTATTTCATCAAACATGATCTAATTCGTAACCCCTCTTACATGTATTTATACTTTCATAACCAACTTGGAACTAAATCCTAATAGACTTAAAACTTCACTACCCTAACACACTATAAAACAAGACCAGTTTTAAACACCTTCCCATAAAAATGTGACGTCTTAATTCACTTTGGAAACATGACCAACCAAATGTTTGAAATTTACAACGAAACTTAAAAAATCTAAATATCCGTAAGAGTTTGTAGTTCAAGGGTTCTTGCAGGAGGAGGGGATCCTTCTATAATTGAGAATCATAATCAATTCGCGATTCCTATCCATGGTTTTAAAACTCGACGATATCTAGTCATACTGGCCAGTACGACCAGGTTTTCTACTGGCCCGAATCGAGTCATTGCCCGATCCCGATACTTGCTCCGTATCGACGGATACTGAGTCTTATAGGTTCGTATTGGCCGAGCCAACCCCATATTAGCTGATACGGCCCAGTCATGTTGGCTAGGTTCAACAATTGTTTTGTTTCTTTGGATTTTTCATCCGAAAATGGCCGAAACTAGCCCGGGCTGAACCGACCAATACCCTGAGTTAACTCGGTTTGGTCCGGGCCGATACCGCGACCGATACCCATTTTTAAAACCTTACTCCTATCATAAGAAGGAATCCTAAGTTATTAGGGAATCCTATTTTGTGTATGTATCCTAGATAAATTAGGATAACCTTTAGGAACCCTTATTGAACTGGATCCTATTCGACTAAGGAATCCATCCTAATGGAAGTAGTCATCCTTGATTGCCTAGGACACCCCCCCTCTCTCTCTCTCTCTAAAAATATTCAAAATTAATGTAGGAAAACAAATAAACACTGAAACTAAAAATAGAATCGATTATAATCCTTCAAATTCTAAATCTAATGGATGCATTTTCACGTTCTCGGTTACCTTAAGTTCTACGGTTCAACTTTACATGATGACATATTTTCCTCTAAAAGTATCATAATGAAACATTTGAATCACATCCTTATTTATATTACTTGAATATTTGATCCTTGAAGATACATCCTCTAGATCAACATCGTCATCTTAGGAGGCCTTGTATTTTGATCGTATGTATATTACTGTATAAAGGCTATTCATATTTTCACATTGAAAATCAAATATTATAATACATGTTAGGCACGACTTTTACACTATTTTTTAAACTACTTGGAGGATTCTTAGCTTCTTAATGGATTTTAAACAAAGAGACCAGAACTATTGGAGTAGTCATCTTGATGTAATTGACTGTCCTTATATCCTCACTTCATTACTTTTTACTAGAGAATTAGATATTTGAGCATTTCAGTGAGGAATGATTAAAGGTTTCTTTGTATATTCTCATCAGTGTCATCACACGTTATTTACCAAGTAAATCAAACGAGAACATAATTTATGACATTGATCTGAATATTCTTTTTCTTTAATCAAAATTCCTGGTTATGTGTTTTACTTGTTTTAATGTTTTATCATTTGACCTTTCTAAGCCAGTCACAAGAAGCACAAATATTTCCTAAGAAGACTATGATGATTTTGAATGAAATCAGGTACTTATGCGGTAACCTTTATTCTCCCTTTCCTCAGTTTTAATTTTTCTTGTGCATTGGGAGGTTCTCTGATTAATACATCTAGGTTAATTAATGGGTTTATCACTTCCTCTCATCCAATATTTTCTTTATGAAGGGACTTTGTTGGAGTGGTTTCTGGATTGTCTCAAGAGTTTAATATTCAGAAATTTCTCCGCCTTTACCTCGAAACATTGCTTGATTTCAGGTGGTTCCTTGTTATCGACACTTCCTTTTCCCCTTGGACGTTTTATCCTCTGTCATGTTCAGAAGCTGATTTTTTTTTTTGAACTTTCACAGTACATCTGATGATTCCTGTCGACTTACGCTGGCTAGGGCAATAGAAGCCCTTCCATTAAAGGAATTCGTTGAAACTATTGTGTCTAAGGTGCTTGCGCATTGTATGAAAGTCTCACGAAGTATGGACAGTTCAAAGTTACTTGAAGCAGGTACCTTCAAAGTAATAACTTCATGTTACAGTTAATTTTTTCTTCTTCTATTGGTCAAGATGGAGACTTGTTAGTTTCTACTCTCTTAAATTTGTTAGCTGAATTTATGTTTTCCATTATAATTTTTCTGGTAACATTTTATTACATCCCTCAATATTTGTTTTCTTCTGACTGTTCAATTTGTGATTTGGTCTTGTGATTTTATACAGGCAAATGGGCTAAGCAAATTTTGAATTTGATTGATAAGCAATATCCATGTGAATTGCGTGGAGCTGTTCACAAATTCCTAGAGGTTTGTTTCAGAGTTGGGATATATATTTCTTGTCCCCATCTTATTCGACCTTATTGTTTTACCTTGTATTTAAGTAAGTTTGTCTTGATTGGCTGCACTAGAACTCCAAAATGGGCTTCAGTGGAGATGAGTCCATTTTTCAAACTTTCTGTCGGATGTTTGATGAAACTTTACACATGCCAGTGGAGATCTCTGATTCAAAAGTTTGGTTTTCTCTTGAACATCCAAAGGTACTTCTTTAGAAGTCAGAATTTTTACTATTAATTTTATCAATGTTGTCAAGTGCAAGTATGCAGTCTGTGCGGTTTTGGGTCCCCAACGGCATATGCGATCACATTTGCATTTGTGCATCCATTGAATTATGTGGTCACACAAACCGCACAACTCATTGTGTGACCGTACACCACCAAAGACAAAAAAGTAGCCGTGGGATCTGCGATCGTATATGTGACTATTCACCGTGTGGTGTCATATGTGGTTTGTATGATTAGGACAGCATATGCGATCATACATGACAACAATGATTTTTAGTTGCAGGATCTAATTCCTTTCTTATTTTCTTTTTCCTCCAATAGTTTTCCATCCTCCACTTTTTTTTGCCAAAGTTTGTGACCTATTCCCATTTTCAGTATTGACTTTGTTGCATGTTCATGTGAGTTTTGAATTCTTAATTTTTCATATCTGGCTTAGGCTGTTGTCCGCCAAGCTACTCTCACTAGTATAGCTGCATCTGGTGTCCTCAAAGATATGGCTGCTAGCCCAAAGGTAGGTTCTCATTTTGTACAAAGATTTTATGTATTATATCTTTGTGGTTATACACATGTACATGTGCAAACCCACATATATACGATTGATAGGGTTTCACCTTTAATAATTGCCAAGAATTGTAAGGACTGAATGCCGATTGCTATGTATGGTGCAGAAGTTCATAAACGTACAGGATTCAATAATACGCCGGCTGCACGATGATGATCTTAGTGTTGTTCAGGCAGCTTTGACTATTGATGGACTGGCTGGAATTATCGGTCCTCCATATCTCCTCAAAATATATCATGATATACTTTTCAGATGCACTGATATAATAAAAAAAAGTGAGTTTTGTCACTAATTTTTGCTGTCCTTTCTTTTGTTGACTGCTAATTTCTTACATAATTACTTTTGTCTAAAGTGGTGGTTTATTCTAGGTGGAAATAGAAACTATCATCAGTTTTTGCTTTTGTTTTCTATTTCTTAAAGTTTCATTATAATATGCAAGAGGCTATTTTCTAATTTTTATTGTCACTTCATGGTGTAATTTTACACCTTGGTTTATGCAAGTTGTATCATCGTTCATGCTCATCATATACCAGTAGGGGTGAAACTCGGGCGGGTTGGGTCAGGTTGGTGCTCAACCCATTCCCAACCCATAGTTAGTATACCTCAACTCAAACCCAAACCTAAGCCAACCTTAGGTTGCGAATTCTCAACCCAACCCAACCCAACCCAACTCAACCTAAGCGGGTTGGTTTGGTTGGTCGGGTTAATACTTCCTTTATAATACTAAATCTACCATATTGGATATAATAATTCATTAAAGACTTTGTTCATTATGTGCGTATTTATTTTTAAAAAACTCCTCTTTTTATATAAAAACTAGGACAACTACTTAATTAACATTGAAGCAAATCAAGTTTTACAAAAGAACTACCAAAAAATAAATATAATGAAAAAAGTTTGTATATGCTAAATTGTTAATACAAACGATGGAAAGTATCAGTAACATATCAAATGCATGATACCTTTCCATTTGATATAATTTTGTTAAAGCTCATAAATAAGAAAGAAAGCGTAAAATGAAGGCAAGAAGAAATATACAATGGTTGGCTTGAATGACTTCTTCATCTATTCTTAATTCAATATTTAGAAGATGACAAGAAAGATAATGAAAGAAATGTGGAATCTTATACATGCTCTTTTACCTGCTGAATGAATCATGAACAAGGTTACAAAACCTACACTATACCTATTTATTAATATACCATATATGTATATTTTGAATATTGGGTTCAGGTTGCGTTGGCCAACCCAGACCCTCAATCCGAGCCCATCTAAACATTAACCGGGTTGGCTTTTTTCTCAACCCAACCCATTACCCAACTCATCCTATGTCTGCCCAAACTCAACCCAATGTCGGGTCGAACATGAGTTGGTCAGGTTCGACCCGTCCAAGTTTTAGTCCTTACATACTAGGGCAGGTTTTTTTTTTTCCAGTTGTAACTTGATTTATAATCGCAACTATGCATTAAACAACTTGTATCATCAATTTGGTTCACGATCATATGTTCATTGAACTCTAGCTTACTTTTGGTCGATGGCGAAACTGATTGCATTTCTGTTGAATCCAATTTACATTCCATAAATCTCACGCTAAGGTGACTAGTAGAGGTGTTTTATTAAATATTGGCACTAGGCTCTTTATTCAGAGAACCTTATCCTAGTATAAACAATTAGGAACAAAGAGTACGAACAAGAAATACAAACATTATATCAAGGGACTCAAGAACATGTATGTTCGCTACATCGTATGCTGTACATCTATTTTGTTGGTGAAATTTATTAGCACCAAAACGGCAAAACCGAAAGTCGATGAGGTTTGTGTAACATGTGATCAATATTTTAAAAAGTGCTAAGCGGACCTAAAGTGGTAGGGGAGTTTCAAGGCGGATGCCTAGGCGGGTGTCCAGAAATTGAGGCGCCCAAAACTTAATAAAACATTTTACTTAGAATTTGCGTAACTATTATGTTTACAGTGTCATCCTTCTTCTAGGAGTTCACAATGGGGCAAGGGTGTCATTATCATTATTCTTTCATGTGGTCACAATGTATCAAGGGAACCACTACACACTAATGTACTTGTTATAAAAGAAAAAAGAGATTACAATGTAGAAAATGAAGAAGGAGAAGAACATGAGAAATGAACTTATGAATGACTACTTTGACCACTGTTTTAAAACTCGAAAAAACTCGACCGAGTCAGACCGAGTCGGCTCGACTCGGACAGATTTCGAGTCGAGTTATTTGGCCGAGTCAGAACGAGTTTGGAGAAAACTCGGCCGAGTCGGACCGGGTTTACTCGACTCAGCAGACTTTCGAGTCGAGTCCGAGTTTCGAGTTTTTGAACAATGACTTTGACGATAACTTCGATGGCCTATTTATTATAGACATCGGGGAAAACGGGTATTAACCTATGCGATGCGGTCAATGGTCCAAAATGTTTAGGTGGACGCCTAAGAGGGCGCCCGAACCGCTTTTTAGAATAGTGCCTATGATTTAGGGCATGTGTATCCACAACCCTGATTGAGAACTTCAAAGATACAACACAATATCAGTTCAGTACAACAAAAATTCAGCACCTGATTAGACTGCCTAGCTCGCACACTTGTTTACTCGTATAATGAATGTAATCTTTTGGGTGTGAAGGGTTTTGTGTTTGTGTTTTGGGCTGCGAAACTGTTTTACTCGATTTGTGTGCATTTGTGATGATTTCATCGGTTTCACGTATTTTGAGGTCTGTGCTTGTTTTAAATATGTTTATTTTCGTATTCTTGATCTACCATTGTTCTCGGATTTCTCATTTCTTGGATTGCAAAAATGATTTTTCGACGGATTTACAGTTTTGCCGCTACATGCTAATCTAAAATCTTTAATGAGTGCAGTTAGTAAGCGAATCAAGTAAAGATTAAAATCAGTAACCCAACGATTGTATGCATTGTGCGCAAATTTTATTAGGTCGAGCGTTCCCTCCATACTTTGGGAAGTCCATTTACCAAATCGGAAGTGGGGAAAAATTCGACTAGTGGAGAATTGGAAAAAAGTCGGAAAGGTCAGAAAAGAGTAGGGAAACAAAATGTAGAATTTTAAAAGATATGTATAAATAGATGTTACAATACGTTTTTTGAGCAATACATGACAGGATAAAAACACGTAAATCGGGATTAAAACGTGAAAATCATGACTTTTTTTAAAAATTAGGAAAGAGTCGTGTAGCGAACGTTTACTGAATAAGTCGTGTTTTTATTGAGACTAATTAAAAAAATTAGAGTTTTTGGTTACAGAGCCGGGAACCTCCCTATTGATCCTCTACAGGCTAGGGAATTTCAATATTCTCACGAACTTCCCAACTTTATCTAACCTTATGTTAAAGTACACCCAATCCTCACTTTCCTTTGGAAAAGAGATACCGTCATAGTTAGCTGAATTTCTTACGCCATTTTGTATAAAACCTTGCTGCATTCATGTCTGAAGACCCCTTTCCTCCCATTCTTGTTGCCCAACATCCATAAGTCAAACCACTTTTCACGAATTACCAGCAACCATTCTGTATAACTTGGACTTGAGGCCTTGAATATTTAGATTAGATGTTAACTCCCTCTGTTCCCAGTTCCCACCCTATTTTTTTTTCTACTAGGGAATTTCTTATTTCTGTATCTCGCTTTTTAGAATCTCTCTCTGAATTTTGAACATTAACAATTAGGCCTCCATGTTAGCTTAGTAAAAAGATTTACCTTTCCACCTAGCTTAACTTTTATCACACCTACCCGTTGTAGAGGCCTAATCATTTTTATTAAATACCCAATCCTAAAGGGTCAACCCATATAGTAAATGCCATCATCTCATGAGCTAAAAGCCTCTTGCTCTTCGTAGAGGATACTCAAACTGCCAGTATGCAATCAAGTGCTACTCAAATTATTTTCCCAGTAATTCTTAGAACAACCTAGAGAAGTCTTGAAAGTAATTTTGTTGCCTCTAATGATGACATTAACATATCAAGATATTCACGTTGACCAAATTATATGGTTTGTGCTATCCAAGTCCCTGATCACATTTGCGATTGCACAAGTGTCATTTTTTTCGAATTAAATTATGTAATACCAATAAATTCTAAAGAATCTTATAAAATTACCAATCGACTTAAGGTTCAAGGACAACCCAATAAATCTATTTATTTCACTAAGATGATACATTGCCCGAAAGGTTCCGGGACACCCGCCGATGTCACAAAAAAAAACTTGCTTCATTAAACTATCATCAAAATGACCTTACCACAGTTAAGTCGCTAACGACTCACTTCTCTTCCCGTATCTCCAAACAACATTATATAGTAGGCCTTTTAACCATTGATTATTCACTTATGACAAGTGCAAATTTATTTGTTTAAACCTGCCTTCTGGTAATGTTTATTTACGAAGTGTCAACATCTTTTGGCTTTGATATTTATTGGTGCTTTGTAATAGTTGTGTTCAATTGATGTTTGTCAATGACCACAATGCAAATCATATATGATTCAATATTGTAGGAGCTTAAATATTCAGAGCTAGTTTGGTAATCTTTACTAAGATATCAAACTAGTGTCGAGTGAGAAATAAATTCTGTTGGTATATTTTTCTCGATTTTTTAGAGCATTTCTTGACATACCTATGTATCTCTCATGTTGATGCATGCCAATTGTCAACATTGTGTGTTACATATACATATTATGCTTTGTGGTGACCATACATGTATAATATGCAATACATAGAAACCTTGCTTTTGGAAAGAAGAATATAAGAACATGAGTAGTCCTTTAGATTGCTCTCGTGTCATGACTTTGCAGTCTATTTGTGGATTCATGAAAATTCTTGCAACTTATATCTGTTGGCATATATTTTACCAGAATCACTTGTTAAACATGGCAATGTTGGACAAATATAGCATTTGCTAAATATATTAGCCCTTTTAAGCAATTATCCTCCAAGTAAATGAATGCTATTACTAACCTAGGGGTTTTTATGACTTTGCCAGCCTATTTGTGGATTCACGGAAATTCTTGCAACTTAGATCTGTTGGCATATATTTTACTAGAATCAGTTGTTAAACCTAGCAATATTGGACAGATATAGCCTTTGCTAAATACATTAGGCCTTTTATGTAATTATCCTCTAAGTAAAAGGATGCTGTTACTAACCTAGGGTATTTTTATTTGTATCATATCCATTCTATTGTGTTCTTATTTGTTTTTTTTTTTTGTGTGTGTTTGGTTGAGAGCGTGGTGGTGGTGGTTTTTTTTTTGGGGGGGGGGGGGGGGGGGGGCGGGTTGGGGTGATGTCCTTTTTGTACCTAAAATACTGCCTCATATCTTATGGCTTCTAAAAAGCATTCTGCATTCATTTCATTTTCTCTTGTTTCTCCAGGTACATCGGAAGCATCTAAAGCTTTGGATATTGCTATATCTTGCCTTGAACGAATAGTTCTGGACTTACAATCACATCACTCAACCATTTCTGTGGAAGTTGCTACCATAATATTTCCTTTCCTTCTTGTTCTTCCAAAGGTTCTAATCCCTGCTATTTTTCAATTGTGTTTCTTAGATATATGTTTCTGTTCTTTTTTCTATGATGTTTGTTCGGGAACATACTATAATTTCTCTTTTTGTGCTTTGCAGACTTGGAAGTTGAATTTGAAGGCTTTAGAATTAGCTAAGCTTGTACAATGGCCATTATACTATGATAGCTCCCTTGCATATGACCCAATATGTCCTGAGCAAATGCAGGTGGAGATGTCTGAGACAGTTATCACCTAATAGTTTTATTTTTTAATTATCTCAGATGTTCTAATAAGCATTTATGTTTGCAACCGATTCAATGATGTGCTCTAGATGGATAAGCTGGGTTTCATTGTTAACATGTTCCAAACTTATTGTTTTAGCGAATGGACTGTAGTAGCTAATAAATTTTGTTACATGATAGGGGCCAAATTGATCTAAGCGGTATTAGAGCACTATCTCAAGGTATATATACAAGGTGATGAGTGTCGTCACTGGCATGCTGAGCATAACAATCTAGTGTGTGTACTAGTAATGCCCGTGCCTGTCGGCACTTGGACGGCCACCTTCGGCGACAACACCCCCCCGGTGGCGGCAACAAAACATATTTATTGTGGAGCGGCAAAATTCTTTGGTGGCGCCCACTTCGGCATTGGCTTCCAAATTGGGGTGGAGGGGAATCGTCAGCACCACATTGTTCAGCATCAACGACATAACAAATTATGCCACTTTCAATGGCGGACGGCCGCCTTTTATGGCAAGACACACCGGCCGCCTTTGGCGGTATAGGCACTGCAGTAGTCACCAAAATACACCTTGGGTGATGCCCATGCCTCTCGCATCCTCCATCGATTGCCACCACCATTGCTGCCGAAAAGAGGACACCCCGCTTTAGTGGTAACACACACCCTAGACCTCTCGTCGCATCTGCCGACCGCTACATGATCGGATTTTTTTAGTAAGAACGGATGTATTTTCCATCAAGAAGGGATTTGCGCCTCAAAGCTATGTGTTTTGATGCATCTTATCATATTTTTTAATCTTTTTTATAGTATGGTCCCATCTCCCCTTCACCAATCCCTGTATGTCACTTCCCTGTGTGCTGGGTCCAGCAGCACACAGGGTAGCTGCCAAGTATTGTTCTTTGGTGACCAACATATGCATCCCTCAACTTGAAGACATAGGAGTACTGTTCCTTCTTGATCTTTCTTACTTTATTTTTGGTCTTATTATATTTGGTCTTATTATATTTTGGTGGGCAAGTGCCAAGTGGGTTTAGTAGACTGAGAGCAACAATAGAAGTGACTACTCTCACATGACAATGATGGCATTGCTATTAGGGTAGGTATACCTCTATCCAAGTACAATATGTGTAAGGTTTTGATTAGGAAAATACTATTTGTCCCAAAGCATCTTTCCCGAATGGTTAACTAGAATGACATGTCCCGGTCACAGCCGTTCGTTGCACCCAGTCCTGACTAGTGAATCACACTCAGCCCCGACCGGCAAGCAAAGGGACCCTGTGATTTGATGCCACATCATTTGGGCCATGGATTGAAATTTCGGTCAAAAATGGTTTCGGTCCATACCGAAATGAAAGGTAGGTGCAAAATCCCGAAAGCCTGTATTTCGTTCTAATAATTGTATTTCGTTTGATTTTAAAACATATCTACGAAAACATTAATTTGAAATTTCTATTGTAGAGCTGTAAGTCCAATAATTGTTCCGAAAGTGAAGCAAACACAATAAGAAAAGCAAGAACTCAACCTGAGTCTAGACAATTCATGTTTTGGTTGGTTGGATTCAAGTTTTGCATTGCACGACTCCGACTAAGATCCAACCTATTTAGAACCCTAATCATTATGGTAGGGGTTTTGGGGTGGTGGATTTATACCCATCATGCACATGATCATTTGTAACAATGAAGCTCTAACCCTAGCCTTCATATGTTTGGTGATAAATGATAAAACCTTGACATGTGAAAATTATAGAACTTTGGCACAGAAGGATATGGAAGGTGTTGAATTGCATGCTTATTTACTATATTGGGAGGTTTGGAAGGAGCACAATAGTAAAATCTTGAAGTCTTTGTTGAAGGACAACAGTGAATATTCTCCTTAAATGTTTCGTCTTTGGATCTTTTGTCCTGCTTTATTAATATTGGCTCCTTTCCATGGTGTGCCTATGACCCTGTACTTCCATGACGTACTGATATCGAGTTCAGCATTCTGTTCCCTTTTGGAGCTTATCACCTGCTTGAAGATGTATTTTTTCTGAATATACTCCAATGGAAAAAATAAACCCCAAAAATAAAAAGTAGAACAAAGCTAGTCTTTTTTTTTCAACGTCATTGTTTTGTGTCCCGTAACTTTGACTTTCTTATTTTCTAATCTTATTATTTTTCTGCTTAGTACATTCATTTGAACTTAACGTTTAATCTGTAGTAGTTTGCATCTTTTTTATTTTATATTAGCAAATTGTTTGTTCAATTATTTCAAGTATTATAGCTGTACCAACATGGCATGCATCGATTTTAGGTCTCATGATTTATTACTATAGACCTTAGAATTTTGGTAGGTTACTGGAAAGTTGGAATACCATTTTAGTTTTGTTTATATCGTTATTCTTCTTCCTATTATATTTATGTGTGCAAGGACATGTTATTTATGCTCTCTGTGTATTATATAGTGTGCAGTATTTATTTTACATTTTTTTTTTCTCTTGTGTTTTTTTTGCTACTTCTCTTTTCTAACTGTGAGTTCACGAACAGATGCAGAGTTTGGAATCTGGTTATGTTTCTTCAATCAATATGAAAACTATTGGAGCCTTGTCTGAGACCTTTCTAAAAAGCCCTCAAGATCATATCCAGTGGCTTGTTGAGTGCAGCAACCACAACGAATTATCAAAGAGTTTGTTTTTCTTCGTATTATTGCAGGCATTGATTCACATTGAAGGTATATGTATTTGTAAGTTATTACTGCAATGTTGATAGTTTTGGGATATTGTTGTATGTATTATGTGCATTTTGCTCCATTACCCTAGTATTCGGATGATTATCTATGTTTGAAATATGAGAAAAACAAAAAAAGGAAATAAGAGGAAGTTTGTTGGATATTGCTAAAAAATATTTTTAATCTGTCCCTCTTTCTAGAATTAGGATATATTCAAGGATGAATCAGGCCTTAATGATCAGCAGATGCGTGATACATAAGATCTATGATTGTTTCAGGTGTCTAGGAATTATGATTTGTCTCTCTGGTTGGGTATCCGTATTGAGTTTTTTGTTGATTTGTTTTGTAGCCTACCTGTTTGTGTCAGAGAGGTCATATTGATAAGGTTCTGATCATCTGTACCAAAAATAAAAAGGTTCTGATCACGGAAACTTAATCATGAAAATGTTTTCAACACATGCCAATCTTGTTGCTTGTAGTTGTTACCGCTTGCGGGGTGTCACTTTTGTTTTCTTAATTTGGGTGTTCAAACCATTGTGTGAGAAATTACATGTAACTCCGGTTATGCTGAGTCGTGACAGCACTCGTCTTCGTGAATCAAGTGCTTCACAACGTTTCCAAGAACAACCTTAGTTGCTCACCTGATAGACGTGCGATGGCTAGGGCTGCAACTTGGGCGGGTTGGATCCGACCCAACCCGAGCAAAACCTGAGTTTTTGGCGGGTTTGGGTTGATGTATTTAAAGAATGGTTTGCGCTAGGGTTGAAAAATACAACCCGAGTTGAATTTGGGTCGGGCTCGGGTTGAGGGTTCGGGCAACTCGGCCCAACCCAAACCCGAGCACTCATGCATGGCTGTGAGTCTGTGATATATAAGTAACAATCTCAACCCATCCCGAGTACTCATATGTTGAGGGGTTGCAATCACAACCATCCGTTTCACAAAGGCCCATATTATTTATTTGCTTCTTGCTTATCAAATAAAGATATTATTCGGTATTCTAGTAAATTGCATGGATAGAAATGCAACAAAAGTTGTATAGTAGTGTCAATAAGTATAAGTTCTTTTTAGTTTTTGTTCTTTAAAGGCCAATGTTTCAAACAACCTGTCCCATGATCCCATCCCACCAACTTGGGCTAATTCGAGCCTAACTCGAACTTGGAAATTTTTGCTTGGGTTAGAAATCTCGGGTTGGAGGTTGTGTTGGGTTAGGTTAGGATTGAGGGGTTCTAGTACTTGGGTTGGGATTGGGTTGACCCCCAATCCGACCTAACCCGCCCGAGTTGCAGCACCGCATGGTTCAAAATTTCTCGAAATTTCTCAAAATATTTTCATTTTTGTGAACCTCGAAACGAACTGTGGGGTACAGAAATATTCCAAAATTTATCAAAAATTTTAAAATTTTCCAAAATTTTGAACCTTGACTCCTAAACTCTTAAAACCTAAAACCTAAACTTAAAACCCTTTGAGCAGATCATTCGACTTCTCCGGTATGATTTTTTTCGAAAATTTGTTTTAGAGTATGTGATCTACCATCCAGCATCAACCTAGGAAGATCAATTCAACAAAAAGCACATTCAAACGTTTGTTTGATCAGATTGAAGTGTACATTTCTAAAATTTTTGAATATGGTAAATCTTAGATTCCTATCAATTAATTCATTTCTAATTGTTTAATTAATATGATGGTATAAAAGCATCAAATCTATCAAGATTCAGGATTTTATATTCTTACAATGACTTTGGGGATAAATAACTGAATTCATCAAATTTACCTTTTGAAATTTTGGAGCTTCTTGGAAAAAAATAAAAAAATAAGGTCTTAATATTTGATGAAATCACTCGAACGTTGGATATGTTGTAGATCTTAGACCGTTATGTATCTGTTCAATATGCATAGAAATACATAATACAAGGACCTCCTAACCCTTTGATAGTGTAGAAATATGACTTAAGCATTCTACAATATGTATCATTGTATCTATACTTTAATTGTGATTGTCAAGAGATTCGGTAAAAGGTTCAATCATTTTATTAATATTTCTGTCATTTCTATAAAACTGTAATATTTTCACACTGTCAAAATATTTCCTTGCAATATTTCCATATTTTGCAGTATGGAAAATTGGTCGAAATCAAAATTTCGAACCTTAGCAATCGGTCGGATTTGCAGGGGTAGGTTAGGATTTCTCGATTATATCGATTCCGCGAGTTTTTATTGTAACACAATCTTCGATGATTCGACGCGATTTAAAATGATTTTCACTTTAGAGTTAATGTTTTAAAAAATAAAGTATTATTTTATGCTTGAAAACAATGAAAAGTGATTTTGGTTTTGTTGGATTTTTGGTCGAGAGGAGTCCCAACACTTACAATTTTGTTTGTATTGGAAGTCCACAATAGCCGTTTGAACAATTTTTCGGAAGCTGGTAGTTGGGCGTTCGAACACTCATTCGGACATTCAAGAAGGCACTTGAATTGTTTATGTTCGTCCGGATGACTTGAGATGTTTGGTTCAGGGCGTCCGAACTATGGTTCAAACGTTCAAAGGCCCATTCAAGAGTTTCCTGAGTCCGGCGTTTGAACAAGTGTTCGGACGGTGAAGTATGCGTTCAATCACTCATTTGGGGCTGAACTCACACAATTGCAGGTTTGGCTCATGTAGAGGGGTCTAATCCAGTAAAATCCTTTTTTATTTAGGGTTAAACTTGGCTTGGATCAGCTGTGTTAACTTAGAGGTTGGTTGCTTAGAGGAGAAGAGGAGAGAGCTCTTGCTTGGAGAAGAATATTCATCAAAAATCATTTTTTCTTACTTCAAGCTGATTCCTTAAGGCAATAATCTCGTAGGCTTTTAAGTAGCTCCCCCATTTAGTTTGCATTGATTCCATCGATTGCTTGGTTGTGTTTTTTGATTTGATTTCATCGATATCTCCTTGTTGGTGGGTTTGGTTGGCTTGGGAATGAGAAATGAGCTGAAATCCTCACGTGATAGATAAGATGGCGAGTTTTGTTGGCAGGTTTTCGTGACTTGGCCTTGGGAATGGGAATGGAAATGAGAATTGGGTGGCCATTTCTAGATGGGGGGCACCCAACCACCACCACCAGGGTATTGTGTTTCCTCTGAAAAGGGAAATAAAATCTTATCCCCCAAGTATTTTTTGTTGGATCAGCCAGGCGGTCAGAGGACAGGGCGCTAGAGCGAGGGATCAAAGAGATTCGTATGAAAAATTCCGGAAGTGGACTACTGTCTACTGCAATAGCACAACTTATCGGGCATTTAAGAGAAAGAAAATCTAATTTATTTTTAAATTAAGTTCTGAATTTTTTGAAAAAAATAAAGGTTACATGGAGTTAATAGGGTTCACCTACAACTTGTTTAAAGTCAAAGGGATATCTAAGTAATCTACCACACTAGATACATCCCCATTATATCAGTACAACTTGTTCACGTACAACTTGTTTAAAGTCAAAGGGATATCTAAGTAATCTACCACACTAGGTACATCCCCATTATATCAGTATAACATGAATACTCACATTTATAAATTATAAATTCAACATAATATTAAATTCGCACTCATTCCAATCCAATAAACTAAATTTATTTCATTTCAAGTAATCCAAAATCCAAAGAATAGATAAATCAATCCACTTAAAAATATCTAACTATTACTTGATACCATGCAAACAGCCAAGGAATTTCCTTGATTACCTCGAGCCTCGGACGGTTTCCTGACTTCCAATGGTGGTCTTACTGTTGATTTGAAAAATGTTAATATATGATTAGTTCATTGTCTCGGGAAGGCTAAATTATTAAACCATACAAAAAGAAATACTAAGCTTGTTTCATAAGTTTAAATTTGAACAAAAGGAAAGCTTTGTGAAATCAAGTGGAAATGCTAGGTAAGACGATGATGCAATGAAATGAAATAAACAAACTCCAATGTGAACCGATCTGTGCATTACTATTGGGTCGATTTCATCACCAACCCATCCAAATACTTTCCGGACATAACGACTTTGGGAGGCGTTACTATATGGTGTACTTTCCACTTTCTCGATCATGCAATCCCCATACGAGTGGCATTCCCCAGGACTATGGTCACAATCCTAGGTAAGATGATGATGCAATGAAATGAAATAAACAAACTCCGATGTGAACCGACCTATGCCTTACTATAGGGTCGATTTCATCACCAGCCCATCCAAATACTCCCCGGACATAACAACTTTGAGAGGCGCTACCACTGTCCTAAAAGGTCGCCTAGGCGTTTTAGGGGGTTGGCTGCTCCACTTCAGTATTAAGTGGCACTGTAGGCTAGTTGAATAAAGGCGCGGCTTAGGAGAGATCCGACCCGCCTAGGCGGGTAAAAGGCGGGCTCCAAGCGGGTTTTAATGTGGGATTCGACCCGTTTGAGTTTTTATTCCCGTGAGTTCGTAACTCCTGTCCCCGAGCAGGTGAGCACTCAGGCGGCTCTCAGGTTTTCTCTCTCTCTTTCTCTCCCTGTGATCTCCTTCCTCCTGTCCTTTCGCTACTTGCAGGCTACCGTCGACCCGACCCGACCCCCTGCTCTCTTTCCCCTGCCTCGCAGTCAACCTTGACCCCACCCGATCCCCTCCTCCCCTCCCTCTGCCTCGCGACCGGCCCTGGCCTAGGCCCAAGCCCAGCCTGAGCCCCTCCTCCCTTCCCTCTGCCTCATGACCGACCCAAGCCTTTGCTCTCTTTCTCCTGCCTCATAGTCAACCTCGACCTCACCCTATCCCCTCCTCCCCTCCCTCCCTCTGCCTCGCGACCGACCTCGGCCCAGCCTGAGCCCCTCTTCCCTTCCCTCTGCCTCGCGACTGACCCGACCCCCTGCTCTCTTTCCAGTTTTCCCTGCCTCGCAGTCAACCCCAACCCCATCCGATCCCCTCCTCCCTTTTCATAAAACTTTTATATTCAGATCGGTTATTTTGATGTTTGCATTTGTAAAATTTTCTATTATTGTTTATTTTATATAGAATTATGAATTTATATATATACATATATATAGAATATATATAATATATTTTATATAGGTGGGCGCCCGCCTAGTCGTCCATCTTTCATCTTGAAACCACTTGACCGCCCGCCTTCCGCCTTCCGTTTTTTAAAACATTAGGCGTTACTATAGGGTGTACTTTCGCACTTTCTCGACCATGCAATCCCCACACGAGTGGCATTCCCCATGACTATGGTCACAACACTTTTTTCTCATTTTTTTGTGTACCTTTTTTTTTCTTATACCAGTAGCTCTGTGTTCTTTTGGCTTGACCTAGCCAACTACTTATCCAACCCTACATTGCTTTAAATGGTTACTTCCCCTAAAATATACATAGTGTCTTGCAAGAAAATCTCAATCAATTTATTTGCAAAAGGCAAAACTAAACTTTTTGGTTCCAACAAAAGTGTAATACCGTGCATTACCAAACATGTGAACCACAATATAGGAATTTCACATGTGATTATGATACAAGATGTGCAAATATTATTAATACTTATGCATACAAAAAAGGGACTTTATTACGTATAGTATTTTCATTATGTTATATTTGCATAAAATAAAAGCTTATTGTAAGATTAGTGACAAACTATACCATGAGAATGTTTCTTTTCATTAGAATGCCTTCTTAATAACATGAAAATGCTCCACTAAATTTGGATGCTACTTACATAATTCATATCTAAAGAATAATTACATGGAGTAGAATGCCTAATCATAGATATTAGTTGATGACAAGAGTTCAGGCACAATTGGTTGTTGGATTCCAAATGTCATGATCGTCATATTAGAGAGAGAGAGAGAGAGAGAGAGAGAGAGAGAGAGAGAGAGAGAGAGAGAGAGAGAGAGAGAGAGAGAGAGAGAGAGAGAGAGAGGGCTAGTTATATGAAGGAACCAAGAGAGGGGTGGGTACGGTCTTAAGAGCGACACAAAGATAAGTTTTTTTATAGGAAGACGAGAGGGTTTCGTTTGTAAGAGAGGGGGGGGGGCAGAGAGGTACGAGATGATTGAAGAGAGAGAATACGTGAGGTGGACGTGGCAGTCAATTTTAAGGAAGGATAAGAGAGAAAAACGCTTCGGCTGGGTTTATGGTTGGATGAGAAGTGGGATAGGGGATTGAAGCAATTTTTTCAAACCCGGACCTTTGATCGAACCGTAAATAGTCACGGGTCATCGGTTCAACCGTGATACCAACATGACATCATAGATATAATATATTTTAAATTAAAATGTATAATGTCTCTCACTCAGAGCCGAAGTCGCAAACACTAGGTGAAAACTTTTGAGTCAAAAGACTTTTGACTCAAAAGACTGACTCAGAGTCAGAAGACTCAGAACGGAGCTTGGAACAGAATAAGACTTTTGACTCAGAGACTTTTGAGTCACTCGATATCTGACGACGATCAAACGATCACGGATCATCAGCCCACGTGAGCGCTGGCTACATGGCTTTTGAGTTTTGATCACAAGTGTTGTGACGAGACGAGACGGATCACAGGAATCACGAATATTTTTTATTCGGTCCCGGTTCTGTTCAATCGTTCACGAGTCATTCGAGTCACCGGTTTTGAGCCCGGGTCAGACAGTTTTAACCGATTCAATGCCAACTCCGGTTTATGTATGTCATCCGGATCGGAAAGACAACCAGTTCCGGTTCAACCCGATTCCGCTTCAACCCAGTTCAACCGTCTGGCCCAGTCCGGTCCAGGTTTAACAACATTGAATTTAAGATTATCTTTAGGGTTTTTTCCTTTAGATTCAAATATTGATTTAAAATTTGAAGATTATACAACAGAGTTTATCCACAACTTTGTAAATTTGGATGAAGCCATTGAAAAATATTATTATATATGTAATTATCACGACTCTAACCCAATCTTTTGCTCTAATTACCTGTTAACACTTTCTTTTACTTTGAAGATACAAAAACTATACTTAAGTCATCATATAGCGTGCATACCACACGAGAGTAAATTTAGGCAACAATGATTCACACATCACAAAAAAACTTTCAGATTTTCCATTGTAAGAGTTCTGCTAATAGAGGACAAAATGATGGAAAACATGTTAAAAGATGATACAAGTATGTACAAAGGGTGCATGTGCTCCCGGTAAGGAGAGGGTATAAAATTATCATAGAGGAGAGAAGAAAGAGAGAATGACCTATAACAATATTGATCGAATTTGTCTGAAAAGACATGGAAAAACTGACACTCACCACAAAGATAGTCCATAACAGGAATGCGTGGAGAGGAATGGTTTATAAAGTTGACCTAACTACAAAGAAATTTATAAAGCCTGTCCCAAGTAGTTGAAATTCAGAATTGGATGATTTTGACTAGATATGTACTAATAAAGGATTTATGGTATTGTTTGGGTTATATTTATGATTTGTTGATATTAATGATTTTCTAAGGAAATATAAGGATAATTGGTGATTATTTTTATTGTCTATGGTATGGAATTTTGTCTGTGCTCATTATAGCATTTTTTTGGTTATAGACAAGGAATGCCTTCCTACACACCAATTTACCCTAGGTTTCTTGGTAGGAGCTTCTTGCGAAGTTGTCCTAATCAAGTTCCCAGCACCAATCTTAGAGGGTTCACGACCGGTCAGAAATTCTTTTTAATCACTTTTATTGGTGGATCCCACCTTGATGGGATAAAACTTTGATGATGATGGTGATGGTGATATTGATGGTTCTCTCTCTCTCTCTCTCTCTTGATTTATTCATTTGTAATGTTTTCCCAGGTTTGTCTTTGATTTTTCGCTCTTGCTCCAGGTAATGCTAAGTTATGACTTACTGGCTATGCTTTAAAGCTTACAAACAGCTTTTGTCTTTTTAAGTCTATGAAACTATTTCACTGTCGCTATATCTTTGCTGATACAATAGAAGTCCAACATCTTCAATAGTGATTTTTTTTCTAGGAAAGATGGTTGGTTTTGCTTATCATAATGCTAACACTTATTATCTCTCAAAATTGTTGAAAATCACGTTATTACCAGCCAATAAGAAGGGAAAGTTGCATTGATACTAAGAAAACCGATTTTCTTGCTTCATTACTTTTTGTGTTTCTTGTGCATTATACATGTGATTATCCTCTGACTTGCTTCTTTTCTGTTCAAGAATGTTTTCTTTCTAATGAGGAAATGTCTCATCTGAAGTTACGTGGTCGATACGTAATGATACTTCAGATAGTCATCCTGCGTTTATTTGATGCACGCACTAGAAATTAATATCTTTATAATTATAAAAATTGTTCTCCTTGATTTTTATCTTATAGTTTTGGATGTTCTCTATTTTTTTAACCATTTAGTGATTGCGCCTGTTCCTAGTATTTGATGCACCATAACCATGCCTTGTCCCATCTACTTGGGGTTGGTTTTATGAATCCTTATTCACCATTTGTTTCTCTTTAAGGCTAATATCTATTGTCAATGAAAAAATTTCCATGTCTTTTCTAACAATTTCCATCAATGTTATTCTAGGTCTTTCCCTTCTCCTTGGACCTTCCACACTAATATGAGACCCTCTCCTTATCGGGGCCACCTCTGCTCTACGTTGTACATGTCTAAATCATCTTAATATGTTCTCCATTATCTTGTCCTCAATTTGTGCCATTCGAACACTTTCTCTAATACACCCATTGCTCACTCTATCCCTCATAGTTTTTCCGCACATTCACCTCATCATCCTCATATTGTCGAGTCTATTGATGCACATAACTATTATATGTTTATCTGGTTTATTGACTATATGTGTTTTGATATTTAATGTTTGTTTTAAGTAAAGAGAGGATAAATATATGTTCTACACTTATGTTGAAGGTATACATATTTTTTTTGGCTAATTCATTATCATATGGCACATTCCCATTCTTTGAAAATATTTTGTGGCTGTGCATTGGCTTAAGCAACTTGTACCTGAGATATGCATTTGTGTTTCATATTAGATTCTGGCAGTCTGTTCAAGCTCTATCAAGCTAGCTTCGATGTTCTCAAGCGTGAATGGGAACAAATAAAACCTCAGAGTAGTGTTATGGTTGGTGAAGAGGTTTGTTTGTGGTGCTCAGATCTGGAGCTACTTGGTCTTTATTGTTGTATTACACAATTTGAGTTTTAGGGTTGTAAAAATGTACGTACCACTTTGATATTTATTCTCATCTGTTTTGCAGGTAAATATGGAGACACTCGATAAATCTTGCACAGTATTGGTGGAGCAGCTGTATAGTACTGATTTTGAATCATTAAATATTAAACAACTGATCTGCATTTTCTGGTCTCTACTGAAAACATACACGGAGACATCTAATCGGAATACCTCGGTATGTGGATGCTTCATGCTTTTGTTCATTATTTCTGGAGCTTGACTGTTCCTTCTTGTAATTCTGCTTATGACATATAGGTTCTTATAATATTTAATAGTCTTCTGAGTTTTCGAGTTTTATTTTTTTTAAATGCAGGCAGATGCCTGTGGTCATATGCTTGATGAGCTATTTATGTTTTTTGCTCAATCACCCTCGAAGAATTTCTTCAAGAAACATCTTGAATTACTTGTTAGAAATTGCAGCACAGCTCCTTTTCACTTTCTTTCCAAATATTTTGCAGAAGAAGGTTTGTAATGATAATCTTCCCTTTCCTGTATACTTGGTAATTGGTGTGGTGTTATCTTATCCCTGTGAATGAGGTACCTGTAACTATTAATTATGCAAAGAGTACAACATGTATTCCTTGTATTGTCATATTATCCCTGTGAATGAAGTACCTGTACCTCTTAATTATACGAAAAAACATGTATTCCTGTATGCTTGGCAATTGGTATGGTGTCATCTTATCCTTTGCTTCACTCTTTCCTTGCCTATTGTTGTGGTTATTTTTTATTTTGTAGTAGGATTCTTCACTTCGGAATATTCTATTTTGCACCTATCACCTTTCCCTTTTAGATATTCCTATCATTTTTTTATCTTAAATTTTTTCCTAACTTTTTTTTAAAAATTTCTGCTCAAAATAATCTACCCTTATCAGATTTATCGTACATTTTCAAATGACTTGCACATTGAACACTTCATTGTGAATGGTTCCTAGACTAGCAGCTGACTAAGCTGGTAGGCCAGCCAAATCAAGGTTTTAAATGTCGATTTTGGTGACGATTTTGGTCTGTCAAAAAAATAATTTATTTTTATTTTTGCCAGGTTTCGGTCAAATGGGTTGGTGGGTTAATTTTATATTTTTTAGGGAACCATTTCTGTGAAAACATTGCTGTGTCAACTCCCTCCGGATTCGCTTAAGCTTGCATTGTCACCACTCCTTCAGGATCAGTAACAACTTTGCACTCTTGTGTCTAGAATGAGTGGAGCACATTGAGTGTGACCTTGGATCCAATGCAATCATCTTGGATATGAGGGTAGAAACTGAGTGATCAACTGTGGATGGTAGGGACAAGTCCTAAACATGTAAAAGCCTCATAGATGCTTGCAAATAGTCCATGATATGGGAAGTTTGCATATTTGCTTCCAATAGGATCAACAAACTAACAGATATGAGTATACATTCACCGGATGTAGATTTATCCAACAATCTCTAGGATTGTTTTCATAAAGCTTTGAAAGTCGTGTGTTAAATTACAATTTATTTTAGAATATTTTGGTTCCATAATAGGAATCATGGAGTCCATTTGATACCAGAGCATCCCTAGGGCAATCATAGTAGTTAACTAGCAGACACTTAAAGTATTTTAATCAAAGGTTTTATTAGGTGTCATCAGGAAGTCATCATAAGTATTTTTATTAATAGTTCAAGTCATTAGGTTGCCTTCTAAATTGAACATGGATGTATCTGGATTTACGTGCTTTAGATTATACGACATTTACTGGATCTCATTTTGTTACAATTTTTTTTTCATGTAGGTTTCTCTAACGAAGTTCAAGTTGAAAGCCTACGTTCGTTTGCAGCTCTTTGTTCCACATTTGCATTATCGGAAATAAGCAACATTGAAAGAAACTGTCATTTGCAACTTCTACTTGGATTCCCTACACTTTTAATTCCACTTTCTAATGAAAACAAGGTTTTGTCTTGGGAAATCACAAAATTTTGTTTATTGAAAGTATAATAGCCTAATTAGCCTTTATGCTTCATTGTGGTTATTTTTACATGACTAAATCACTGAACTCTACCTTGTTGCTGTTATGAATTTTTAACTTTTATGTCATCCATGGATTTTTGTCCAGGATATACGAGTGGCAGGTGTGAACTGCATTGAAGGACTCCACAAACTATGGTGCCAACTAGATATTTCTCGATTGAAAAATGGTGGAGCATCCTTTTAAGTTCATTGGTTATGCCTCTCCAGTTTTAAGTACTCATGAGAATAATAATTGTTTATTGTAATATGCTATAATGGCAGGGAACAACAATTTATTTCACTGTGTATCAGAACCAACTTTCGGTGACTTTCTGGAATCCATATTTAGCCAAAAGAAGATGATTTTGTCAGATGTGAATTTTCTTCCATCATATTTGACGGCAATGCTAAGCCCTTCTACTTCTGGCTTTTTAGTGCCTGAGAACATTCATAAGAGGTCACCTTTTTATCACCACTGTCCTTTTTGAACTACTTTGATAAATCATCAACATTGAATTTTGTAATGTGTACCACTGAGATAACACAATTTTGGTTATTGATGCGTTTGGTGAATTTTTGACACTTTTCTTTGTTCATTGAATATGCGTCATTTTGCTGTCCTTTCCTAATTTTGTTTATGTTACTGGGTCACGTGGACTGGGATTTTAGGTGAAACACTTAACATTGATTCATTAACATCCACTTTGCTGTCTGGTTTGCTTTTCTTACCATTCACATGTTAAGGTGATATTGATGCAGGTCTTTGTTGTACTCTCATCTTCCTTGTAGAAATATTTACATATATTGTACAGGTGATAAGATGAGGGTGTGGTTTGAATTCTTGTGCATTAATGTGATTATCATGTGAAATCTAAAAAAGTTGAGAACACTATCCATGAAAATAAATCGATCAGTTTGTCACTAATGCGAGTCATGCAACTATCAATTTTTGGATCAATAGATTAACTGATTGTTGGGGAAGGGGATTGCCAACCACAGTGACTGATGGACTGAGGTTTACTATAGTATACAGTAGACTTATTTTTCCCATCCCAAGTCTTCAGGCAATAAAGGTTTGGTTTTGGCTTCTTTTTCCCAAGAGGCCAAATTAGATCACACCATGCCAGGAAACAGGCAAGCTCCCCCTCTTCTTACACCTCTTCATTTCTTAAATATCTCTTTTCTTGTGGTTTGCTCCCTGTAGATTGGAGGATGATGTGTGGGAATAATATGGTCTTGAGGCTTCAAACTAATTCGAGATCAGTCCTGAGAGAGAAAGATGAGGCTTTTATTGTGGAGATTCGCTAGACTCGGATCATGGAGTATTAAAAAGAAGTGGGAAGACACATTGGTTAGATTGTGGTATGGGCTCAAAGCCCTCTTGTTTACATATATCCCTTCACCAATTGGACGTGCAAGTTGTAGTCATTGACAATTTTTAGCCGTTAGAACTTTTTTCAGTTTGGAGAAGCGGATGATTGCAATTTAGTCGTCACTTGTCAATCAACGACCAGGACCTTTTGATGATTGCAATTGAGTCGTCAATTGACAACCAGGACTTTTTGACCGGAGAGTGTATAATAATATTAAGGAATATTTAGGAAGTGGCAGAGGGTAGGTGCTCTTGATTATGATTTGTTTATCACAATGAGGTAGGGATGTGCCTTTCATTTATTCAAGTTGAATTCTATTCTCAGAAAGGTGTTCTGAGAATAGAATTTAGTGCCACTGGGATGCACTTGTTCGTGAATTCTACTTGGTAGGGTTATTGTAGCGACGATCTTATGGTTGTAAAGGTGTTCTTGAAAAAAGTCTACTTGGCATGATTAATATTCTACTTTAAAGGGAAAAATTACTTAGCAATACATGTGGAATCAGAATATCTGAAAATTCAGGTTTGGGTTTTCTTTTGAATTATGCCCACGTTAATGCTGGCCTGCAAAGGTCATCTTATAGTGGGGAACTTTTCTCCCTCAACCCCTAGTGTTTGAGACTAGGGTAGGTTATGCGAGTTCCTCCCCTTGTTCCTCAGAGATGGAGAATAACATTGAGGCTAAACTGGTGGAGCTGTAGGAAAGGAAAGCGACAAATACTTCCATCCACACCTGATGCCCTTTTCAAGGCGAGACGGTCCTGTTCTACCTCGAGGCTCACACCTCATCAGTTACATATAAAAGCCTATGCCTTTGCACCAAGAGGCGTTCGCCTCTGTTCGAGGCGCACCTCAAGGTGTTCGAGGCGTATGTCTCTTGCTACAGGCGTGAAACATAGGGCGGGGGAGGGGGCACTAAGGGTTTGATATGTAAATCACCCCCATGGGCCATTTTTCCACGTATCGAAACCTTGTAACCACTTTTAGATCTCTTTAGGTTATGAAACTCCTTTGTCCCCAAAAACCCAAAATCAAGATTTAGTGCTCATTTCTTCTACGATTTCGATTCCGAAGCTTGCATTCTTCTTCTTTGTGGATTGTCTAATGACTACAAGTGGGAGATAAATATTTGTTTCAAGTTTAGAGCTATGAATCATGATTTTTCTTCTTCTACTAGTTTTTTCTATGGGTTTTTTTTGTATTTTACCATTCTCATGTGTTTGTAACATTGTTAGTTTTTTTGAATATTGACAATGTTAGTTCTATGTTGGTATTTTATTGTTTGTTGTTACTTGCTATGTTAATTATTATCTAGAATATTAAAGAATGAAGTTTGTTTGAGCAATTTAACTTTCCATTTTGGAAGTTAGATTGCTCGATGGAGTCCACAAGCGTGTCATATAAAGTATTTTCTAACACATTGTGATTTATTATGCATATCTAGTTCAATTATTATTAGTTTATTACACATTCAATAATAGTATTTATTCTGATTTTTTTATTTTTTAAAACTTTTTTTACCAATACACCTTGAAAAAATTTGAGGCTTCCGCCTCTGTACGTCTCGAGGCTTACGTCTCGCCTCTCCAAAGGAAAAACGTCTTGGTATGCTTTTTGCCTTTTTAAACATTGCTACTAGGGTGTAGATAGACAAAGCAACTTCAGTCAAGAGGTCAGAATAGCCGATCTGAACCAGATGCGAAACCAATGCTGTTTAAATGTAGGAAGGTTGCATGCCTTAGATAGGTTTTTTTTTTTTTGAGGTTTCAAATTTTCACTTGTAATTATACTCTTATTCTTGGGATTTTGGAGTAATGTGGTGGACTAGGTTTGGTCTGTAAGGTTTCACATGTACTATACTGCTATCCTTCCTATATTATCAATAAAGTCCTACCTATCGTGAACAAAAAGAAGAAGATAAGAATAACTGAAGGGTGTATGATTGGTATGCAAAAAGAGGGATACTTCGGTCATTACTTCTGACCACCATTACTGGAATGGAAATGAGTGTGGAATTGGATTGCATAGTAGAGCGAGAAGCACTTCATTAGATTAAAATTTGATTACCAATTTTAGAAGAAGTGAGTTATGGCATGAAACAAGAAGCAAAATGCTATAGTTTTTTTCTCGTGGCAAACAGGTTACTGCTTAAGTTCGTAGATTAATTTCTATAGGCTTGTCTTTTCTCCCCTTAGCAACAAAGCCATGTGGTTGCTTCATACAAACATCTTAAAATAGATCTCTATGAAGAAATGCATTCATAACATTGGTGTCATGTGTAGTCACAGATGCACATGTGGTCTGGACCATTGAAATGTGTATGCGATTATCACACAAGCTAACCAAGCAAAGGTTGGTTGCATAACATATGTACAACATACCATGATATATGCAGCCGCTAACAACTATAAAGTAACTAGCCGTAGGATTTATGCGGTCGTACAACTCATAGTGCGATCCTAATGACTAAATTCCTGTAGCACACCCCTTTACCTACACCCACACACAGTTCATCACACTTCCCTTCTTACTCACTTTTATCCTTCTCAAAGATCTCTCCAATCTCTATTGCCTAAGCTCCCTCTTGCCATTCAAGCTAACTCTTTTTTTAACTCCCCCTTTCATCCATCTCTTGGTTATCTCCCAGGCCATTAATTCACTATTTTACCCCGGCTCTTAGATTACTTTTCTCATCCTACACCTCAATGTCTATCATGTCTTCTATGGCACAATAAGTCTATTGATTCAAGATAGAAGTATGACGCTATTATAGCCCAAAGAAGAGCATTATAGTGTGTGATTTGTGCAACTATGAGAGAATTTTGGTATTGCTCAACATAAAATAACACTTAACCCATACTCCCAGGGCCAATACGAAAGCGTGTCATAAGTTATTGATAAGATCCGAAGGGAGAGCATACCCTACATGTACAAGTCTTCTTAAAAGAAGGTTTGGTGACGCCCTAATGATATAACACTACATGGAGAGGGATGTCGAAGATGATGAACCACCACTCCCCCTATGCGCTGGATGCTCTAGACCAGTACATCCCCCGCCAAAAAGGCCACATGCTGATGGTCCTTTTGACATTTCTGGAGACCAAATCTTGATATGTTGTTGACCAGAAGGCAAATGGTAATAGCCTTGCTCATATGGTTTAAAACACGGTTATCGGTACTGGTATCTGTCGACTCTGGATCGATACGTACGACAATACGGCTCGGTATCGGCCAATACTAGTATCGACCTTTTTTTTTTGAAAATACAACAAATTAAAAACAAAATCAGAAAAATAAACTAAAAAAAAAAGATATGTCAAATAAATGGTAAGCTTTATGAACTTTAGGTTTAAGTATTTGCATTTTTTCTTCATCTCTTTCCTCATCTTCTTTTCTTCTCTTTCTATCTTCTTTTTCTTCTCTCCTCTCTGTTGGTGCTAGACATATGGGGTAATTTTTTTTGGGGTTATTAATGTTAGTTCCTTAAAATCGTTTCCGTTTTATGTTAAGGGCATGTAAAGTTTGAACTTAACGTTAAGCCCCTGTAGTTGAACTTTGGCTAACGCGAGCTTCTTCTCTCGCGCACATGTAATAACAAAAAAAATTAAATGGCAATTTTACCCCTACAGAACCCCTATGGCCCTCACTGCATGGCGTCAGACCTACCCAGTCGGCAAAAGGCGGTCAGAATCCAATCCCGAGCCACCCGGACCACCCCGTGCGGCCACATGGCTACAACCTTTCCATCGCATGCATGGACTCCATGACCGGAATCCGTCCCGGACCACAAAGTCCACCGACATGGAATCGGTGAACCTTGGCACGGATGGTCTCCGGTGGTTCTCGTCCGCATGCTCTCCGCATCGACGGCACGGGGGAGACATACCGGTATCCGAGTGCTACGCGGGAGCGGTGCAAAACCCCCCAAGCTCGGTTCTCTGTGAAAGAATGGGTGGCATCATTCGTAAATTTGAATGCCACTTTGGGCATTTACGTGATAAATTCAAATGCCACTTTATCCGTAGGTGGACTTTGACTAATGCGAGCTTCTTCTCTCACGCACATGTAATATCGAAATTTTTTAAATGACGATTTTACCCTTACAGATAAAGTGTAACATTCGTTAAAGAGCAAAAATCCATTAGTTTTGGCTAACGCGGGCTCCTTCTGCGGCGAACATGTTATAACAAAATTTTTTAAATGACAAATTTTGCCCTACATATAAAGTTTAACAATCTTAGCAAAAAAGAAACAATTGGTAAAGAGTAACAATCCGTTAACAAAGAGTAACAATTTGATATGGTAAAATGCCTTAATTGTCGATTGATTGTAGCGGTATTTCAGCTCATCTGGTCACAATATAATTATCTTTGTGACAAAAAATGCATTTAACTATGCTAAACCAAGTCGATTCTATCTCGCACATAAAGAGTAACAATTAGGTAAAAAAGAGTAATTATTTGGTCGGTTGACATAATTTTTTTTTGTTGAAAATATACAGAAAAAAATTAAATTGTTTTGTTTTAAAATCGACAATCTGAAGTGATTTCAATTGATTTTCATGTAAAAAATTGTTCATGTTAAGTTGTTGGCAGGAAATATAAATTTAATAAACTTGGGTTGGACGCTATTATCCTTTTTTTTCTATTTGGTTCCGCAGGATTTTGGGAGGGAGCTATTGCAATACAGAACTTGTAGGAGGGCTTATTGCAAGTTGATAACTTTGTCAGGGAGCTATCAATAAGTCTGTATGAGCAAATATTTGATTTTTTACTCAAGTACAAATTTCAAAGGACTCGCTTCGAGGGAGCGGAGTACAAAATATATATCAGGAGATTGCGGGAAAATCCGTCTAAGATCCTTTGATACTCAATTTCGAAGTACAAAGATTACAACAAGTGAGAAAAATGAAAAGAGAAGAGTGTTGCGGTGCTTGATCCTTTCGGGTTTTGCGCGTGTTCGGCTAGGGGCTTTGCTTTACTCTTCTTCTCTTAGAATCTTCACTTGTTCTTCGCTCGTTCTTCGACTTGCTTTGGACTTAAATCTTCAATTTTCAATCTTCTTCTTCGATCTTCGGTCCATGGTTGTTAGTATCGTACGATATGCGATACGTATCGTACGATACGTTTCGATACAGCACTAAAACGATACAGATCGTATGTATGTATCGCAAATTTACTGTATCGTACGATACATACATCCGTATCGTATGATACGGTATGTATCGTACGATACGTCCGATACATACGATACGGTATCAATCGGGTTTAAAACAGGTTTTTTTTTTGGACCGGTTGAACCAACAGGTTTTGATCGGGATTTAAAGGGTTTTTTTTTTTGGGCCGGTTGAACCAAACATGGTTCAGTCGCTGATTATAAATCACAGAGGGTTTGGGGTCTCGGTTTTTTTTATCGGGGATTTCTGGGGCTTCGACGGGCGATGGCAGGGAGGAGCGCAGGATTTCAGGGATTTCTGGAGCTTCGACGGGCGACGGCACGGAAGGAAGTCATTGCTCCCCTGTTTCGACGGGCGACGGCACGGGAGGACGCAGGAGGGCTGCTCCCCTGTTCCTCCGACAGGGTTTCGACGGAACGGTGGAGGGTTCCTCCACTGTTTTAGCGCAGAACTCAGGAACGCAGGAGTGTTCCTCCCCTGTTTCGACAGGCGACGGTAGGGTTGGGGTCTCTTATCTCTGCTGCCCGCTTTCTCATCGTCCTGGTGTCCATTACCTCTCTGTGAGCTCCTCTCTTTTGTCCTCTGTTTTTTTTTTCCTCTGTTTTAAATACTTCAATTGCTGATGGTATTTTTTTATTGATGCACTTAAAACTACATTGACAAACCTGATTGAAAAAACATCAAATTAGTGACACAAAATAATAAGAAATATGAAATTACATAGCAAATAAATGGTTGATTGTATCTCAAAGACTGAAACTATAAAGCATTTGTTCATCTAAAAATGGCATTAGAGTTTGTAGGGCCAAGAGATCTAAGTTCACAAAGGAAGGCCAAAGGAAAGAAGAAAGTAGATGACTATGAAGAGGAAGATGTGATTGAGGATGAAGAATTAGATGAAGAAGAGGTAGAAGAGGAAGATGACGAAGAACCAAGTGACGATAACGAATTATCTAGCGATGATGATGATCAAATTGGAGATGGCGATGAAGATTGAAGAATGAAGCTATCTACTACTTTTTGAGTTTTTGTTTAGTGACTTTTGTCTTAATTGGCTATTTTGATAGATCATGGATCAATGGATCATACTTGTATATGGTTTCTTTTTGATACAAGTATTGACTTCTTGTTTTTTGAATAGGAAAAAATTAAGTTTGATGTGAAATGAAAAACAATATCTTACTTTCTACTCTTACTTTCTTATATTTAATGCTCTAGTATCATGTTATTTATATGTCCATATATAAATATATATTTTTAGGACAATATATTAAAATTTGACTGTATCTTACGATACACGATACGTTACGATACACGATACACAAAAAAGGAAAAACGATACACGATACGATACACGATATGACAACCTTGCTTCGGTCTTTGATTTTCTTTGGTTTGCTTCAATCTTTGATCCTTCTTCTCCGGGATTTCTTGGAGCTTTGAAGTATCTTCAGTCGGGAGCTTTGTAGATTCTTGTTGCTATGGCCAAAGATCATTTTCTCTTTTTCTATCCCCCCTTTTATAAGGGTCGAAGTAGTTATTGTAGAGAATAACTACTTCGGGTGGTTGAAGCAACCTCCCGGTAGTTTCTATAACTCCCTTGGATGGTTAGAGAAACTTCCAGGTGGTTTACATAACTCCTTGATGATTAGGATAATGTTCAAGTGGTTTTGTAACTTCCACTGGTAGTTAATCCTTTTGAGTTTGAGTGAACCGGTCTGATTAAAACGACTTGTGGTTCGGGTCTTGAATCTGAATCGACTTACTGCGACTTAAACTTTAACAAAGTTAACTCTTGATCCGGTCTTTTTCTGACTTGGTGGACTCAACGAGTCTGTTGAATCTAGCGTAAGCTTACTTGTAGGAGCTTGAGCTTGATTATTCTTCGGCCTTGTATATCGGCTTGTCGAAGGATGCTTATCTCTAAGTATTATTCTACTGACTTAGAGATAGCCTTTGGATGATAGGAATATAACACTTTTCTTACTCTCCCATTTTTCAGACTTAGTCAAATTTTGTGAGTATAGAGAAAGATTTCCCTGATCATCAGGGAAATAATGCCTCCCAGACTTAGCCAAATTTCTGAGTGTAAGGAAGAATTTTTCCTGATCACTAGGGAAATAGTGTCTTCCAGACTTAGTCAATTTCTGAATGTAGAGAAAAGTTTCCCTAGTCATCAGGGAAATAATACCTTCCAGACTTAGCCAAATTTCTGAGTATAGATTGAGATTTCTCTGGTCATCAGGGAAATAATACCTCCCAGGCTTAGCCAAATTTTCGAGTGCAGATTGAGATTTTCCTGGTCACTAGGGAAATAGTGCCTTCCAGACTTAGTCAAATTTCCGAGTGTAGATCGAGATTTCCCTGGTCACTAGGGAAGTAGTGTCTTCCAGACTTAGTCAAATTTCTGATTGTAGAGAAAGATTTCCTGGGTCATCAGGGAAATAATGCCTTCAGACTTAGCCAAATTTCTAGGTATAGATCGAGATTTCCCTGGTCATCAGGGAAATAATGTCTCCCAGACTTAGCCAAATTTCAGAGTGTAGATCAAGATTTTTCTGGTCACTAGGGAAATAATGCCTTCCGGACTTAGCCAAATTTCAGAGTGTAAGGAAGGATTTCCCTGATCACTAGGGAGATAGTGCCTTCCAGACTTAGTCAGATTTCTGACTGTAGAGAAAGATTTCCTTGGTCATCAAGGAAATAGTGCCTTCCAGACTTAGCCAAAATTCTGGGTATAGATCGAGATTTTCCTAGTCATCAGGGAAATAATGCCTCCCAGACTTAGCCAAATTTCAGTGTAGATCAAGATTTCCCTGGTCACTAGGGAAATAATGCCTTCCAGACTTAGCCAAATTTCATAGTGTAAGGAAGGATTTCCTTGATCACTAGGGAGATAGTGCCTTCCAAACTTAGTCATATTTCTGACTGTAGAGAAAGATTTCCCTGGATATCAGGGAAATAGTGCCTTCCAGACTTAGCCAAATTTTTGGTTTTCTGGCTTTAGGTAATATTTCAATGTCTACAAAGTCCCCCCCTTTTTTTGGGGGTGGGTGGGTATATATCCTCAAGGCCCTCCAAATTTCTCAAATGATGATCCTCCACAAGATAGCAACTGTACATGAACCCCCCACCTACCCAACATGTGCAGCTGCTAGTGAGTGAGAGTCAATGGAGAGAAAATGCAAAAAACCCAAAAAAAAAGCCCCCCCCCCCCCTCCATCTCTCCACTTGTTGCTTTCAGTCTGGACTCGTACTGGCCGATACCTGTCAGTACCGGCCAATATTTGCATGACTCAGCTGATACGGACCATTATCGGTAGGTATCGGGCGGTACGAGTTCAATATCGATTTCGGGTAAGGCATCAGTTTCAAAACCATGCTTGTCCAGAATACAGGAGAAAATAGGTATACGAAGGAAGATTGGAAAACCACAATACAATGTATAGCCAAATTGGCATACAAAGCAAGCATTTCCTTTAATATCTTTAGGCTAAAAAGCATTAAAAATTTGTTGAAGCTATCAAACTATTTTATTCGGGCCTAAAACCACCCTCTTACCATGCAATTAGGCACACTTTCTTAGAAACAAATGTTGAGACTACAAAGGCTTTCCTTGTCAAATACAAAGAGGCATGGAAAATATACGACACCACCCTAATGGATGATGGGTGGGCCGCTCGTTGCGGGTTAGCATTGATTAATTTGTCCAACTGAAACGATATTCCTTAATTCCATAGATGTCTTTGCAAATTGAAGTACGTTCCAGATGATAAGATCCCTTAACCAATCTTGGAATTTCAGTTTAATAATTTAATTGGAATTTGGAATGTATACTAGTTTTCTAACTCAAAAAAATTAACCTTGAAAGTTCATTCGATGAATCAAAATCAATTGGAACGAAAGAAACCTAATGATTTAGTATCCTTGCAGCCCAACCAGAAATTGTGCGAGTCCTGGAGAGAAAGGTGAAACCAAGATACTGCGATCCCGTCGAGAACGACGATCCAGAGGAAGATCAATCTTGGATTGTTGATGAAGGTCTTCTAGGAGGATGACTTTATTGACTTGACTTGGTCGAACAAGGAGCAATCGGTTTTGATAGGGAAGTACAGGCATGCTTGAGACCAAAGAGGTGCTTATTGAGGGGCAGTAGCGATGCACGTAGTGGTCATGGTCGACTCCTCGTGGATGTGGTAGAATCAACAATCAGGTGCCTTTCAAAGGAATGGAGCCATATGCCGCATATCGGGGTCTTGGTGGTGCTTTAGAGATCCAGGAAGCTGGGTTGACGCCAACAAACGTGGATGAGGTTCTCATCAGGACAAATGACGAGTAGTTAAACAATGAGGAATACTTAGTGAAAGGAGCTCAGATGATGACTAGCAAGCCAACTGATTTGATGACCATGGAAAATTGAAAATTGTGTAGAATTTTCCCGGTTATTGTATATGTATAGTTATATTTTATCAAATATGAGTACTTCTTGTATTTCATTACTACTACTTTCATTAATTACTTGTGTTGTTACTTGTATATGTGTGCATCATTTCAGTGAATTCAATAGAATTCATGGATTCTCATTTTATGTAAGTCTTGTGAGTAATATTTTGAGAACGTCGATTTTTCTAAAAATATTTAGGGATATTTTAGTATTTTTTATAGCAAATCTAAAACAATATTTTCCGCACACATGGTTGTGCCCAACACAGTTGCGATGATATATGCGATTGTAGACCAGGGGTTGGTACAGACCACATACCACACTTGACATCATTTTTTGTTAGCATCAACTGCTAGTGCCTAAAACGTGAATGGTAACTTGGTAAGAGAGGAGGGGCCTGCCAAGAAATCTAAAATGCCAATTGGTGGGAAGTGAGTCCTACCTTGTTGGTTATATTCAGTTTAAGCTTTTACAACCAGGGTGCATACGTTCATAGTTAAATGAGACTGTTGAACAAATAAATCTGAATGGATGAGGTCACAAGGGGCTATATACAAAGCTTCATTTCCATTGTAGAAAGTTAAATACTCTATTTGCTTGATTTTTCATGATTACATTATTTTGGATTTTTCTAAACAGTGACTAAACAAAGAGTCTCCATGTTGATGTTCTAATTTATATTTATAACTTTGGTGATGTTTCAAACACGATGTTGGCAACCCCTCTGGCCTTCAGAGGCTCTCACAACAATCTTTTAGTTGAATTTTTTTTCGTCTGACAATCATGTAGTTTTGTAAGATGCAAGTCTAAGGAGAATTTTTTTCTCAAAAAAAAAGTCTAAGGAGAATTTTAGGTGATTGTAAGACGCTAGATCTGAATTGATGCAGGTAAATAAGAATCATAACATCTTCCATTCATCAGTCCATGCGCACTGTTGCATGAATATTAGAAATCCGAATATTCTTGAAATGGTTTCACAGAATATTATGGCTGCTCCAACCCTCTATTTGATACTGCACCTGCATTATATCAAATCCAACTGTTTTTATTTTCAGGTTTGATCAGTCAGCGAAGGATGCCATATTGCATTTTATATTGACTTCTGCCCTCAAATTTACGTCCTATGGGAAGGTTTGTATTCAGTAGTTATCATAATGAGTGTTAGTTTGCAAATTGCGATGCACGCACCTTTTTTTTATTTTAGAAAAAAGAATAACATATCTATCATCCTTCTTACCCAACAGAGCTCTTTCTTCTTGATTTATTTATCCAATTTTGTATCCTTTAGAGAATGCTAATATTTGAAAAACTGATGATTTTTATGCCTTCTTTCCAGCTTACGGTGTTATCATTGCTCAAAGGAATGGAGAATATCCTACTTCTTGTAAAAGGAATCAAGTTGTTACTGTTTGAGCTTTTGGAAAGACGTTACCAGCAACATTTGCAGCGTGATAACTTACGCCAGCAACTGTCAATGGTTGAAATAAAAATTTTGTGCTTGCTATTAGAGGTGACTAGGTTACCTATCCTTGAAATTAGCTTTCTACCAAATATTTTGCTGGCACAGTGGTTCTTTCTGTGGGACACTTTTTTCCACTACATGGTTGCTTTTAATTCCATGTTGTACTCTGTTTATATGTTTTAGGTCTGTGTGCGGACATTAAATTCTGAGCACGTTGATACTGAGATCCTAGGCTGTCTAATTAAATCATTAAAGGTTAGTGAAAAGGTCTTCTCAGTTATATACTTTGTACTTGTCTGTATGACGTGTGTTTCATTTGGATTCACGTTGGATATGGTTTCATTATTTTAGCATTATCACGTAAGGTGTCTATGGACTGCAACTTTCAGGTGGATGGTCCATCTTCGGATGACCCAGATATTGTGCAACCATGTGTTACTGTACTGCAAAATCTGACATGTGTGTTGTATTGCAGTTTGACGACCGAGATACAGGTCAGTTTGAAACCTTTATATTTCGTCATGTCAGAACCTTCCTTTCTGTGTATGATAGTGAGCTCTCGCCATTTTATGAGTAGCATAATAGCTTGTATTTCCTTTAAAGGACATTGCCTTGTTGTTCGGTGAACTAATTGGCAACTTACAGTGTGGTTTTGGAATGATTCTACTATGCCTTTGTTCCTTTTTCACATAAAAAATTACTTAATGTAGATGCATACTCTATATAACTTGAAAGTCTAAAGTGTGTGCTTTATGACAGTTTGAAACGTTCCAGATGGTCATTTTGAAATATTTGTAGCTGGCGCAATAAGAAATGTGATTCTTTGACTTTGAGCCAATGAACTTCAGCTGTTTGATAAATTGTGTAATGGCTTGTTTTTCCTATAAACAACATCACTCTATTTTTTGATGAACTAATTGGAAAACTACAGTATGGTGGCACTATACTTTTACCAAGCTTTTTTGTTGTTTTAATAACAAAAAAGGTATCCAATGTACCTGAATACTTTATTTGACTTGAAAAATATATTTCAATTTAATGCTTCACATTGCTCAGCAGAGCACATAGTTTGTTCATGACTTAAAGTGGGAACATTCCGAGGACATTATTCATGCACTAGTTCATTGCTGTATCACTCTGGAAGGACCACATTCCTCATTTCATGCCCAGAACAACTCTCAGTCCCTTGGGGCTGTTCAAGAGAGAAAAATATTGTGTTGTAGAATATAAAGTTTAGCTACATAGGCTGAAGTTTTTTTTTTTTTTTGAGCAATTCCTCTCCAAGGGGGAGAGGATGGGGTTAAGCCAGAACCCAAGCTATTATATTAGAAAATAGATAAATTAAAGGTTACAAAGGATAGAGCTTATCTCCTTGGAGAGTCTCGGGGTGAACCTAGGCTGAAGTCTTCTTGAAAGTGAAATTTATTGATATGATACGGTCAAAAGTTGTAAAATAAGAACAAGTCGTGAATTATGTGATATATCTGCTACCAAATGTGGCTATAAAATGCAGTTATCATAGTTCGAAGAAGTGCTGCATGGATGTGATGTGATGTGCTGCATGGCTATAAAATGCAATTGTCATATTATTTAGTTGGCCAGATTGGGACTGATAAAATAGATAATTGCATGTTCATTGCACCATTTTGATTAGGATATGGTTAGGCTAGGCAAAAATCTGGGAGTTGGTTTGGGTTTGAACGAATCCTCAAACCATGACTATATATTTGTTGGTGAAGTCACTGTAGGATATGAAGTGTAGACCTTTTGTAATATGACAGAACACTCTTGTTAGCTTGGCCCCGTCCTCTCCTTTTCGCAGAGGAATTGCTAAAAAAAAAGGACAGAACACTCTTTTTGAGTTTTAAGTTGATGAATGAGTGGTAGTGTGATCACAACTGATGCAACCTCTTGTTTGCTAGTGATGTATGCCAATGTTTGTGATAAGTGCAACTATGATGCTCGATTAATTTAGATAAGAGCTTGCTGAAATTTTAAACAAAAGAGACATTTTCAGTTTTATTCTATATAATTTCAGCAATAACACTATGAATGTTTATCACCCAAACTAGTGTCTAAACATGGATGCTAGCAAGAACTAAAAAAGAAAGTATGTATATAGTCAAAACTTGCATTAAAGAGGTTTAATCGCAACAATGAAATAAAACTGAAACATCAAATTGACAACCAATAGTTTGTAGAAAAGAAAGGATCTAACAAAGGTAAACCTCGGATAAGATGAAGCAAACCAATAAAGTAGGCCCCGATAAATAGAACTGTGAAGCGATAAGATCGATGATCGTCTAGTGCCTCGGTCAGTTGCGGTGCCAAAATCCTCGCCGAATAGTAGCCTGGGATGAAGTAGCGGATGGGGTAGTGTGGAAGAGTAGGATAAGGAGTAAGACGAGATCAAGGAGGGACGATTTCAAGTGCAAAATCTGCACTTGAAGAGGGAAAGTAAAAAAAAATTACTGTGGAGATAAAAGGTGATCAAGAAGAGGTCAAGGTTGAAGCCAGAAGATCAACAAAGGGAGATCAGTGGTCTTGCTATAGAGATGATGATGTTACGAAGACACACTTTGTCAGAGAAGGTTCGTGATGACTTGTGGTGAGATAAGATCAAGTACATCATTACCTTCACATATCCGATCTATGAGATGTTGAGGATTTTTGATACGAATAGGCCTTCGCTTCACTTAATTTATGACATGTGGGACTCCCAAGATTGAGAAGGTGAAGACATCGATCTATCAGCATGAGAAGAGGCGAGATGATGAGGTGTCGCCATTCTACTTTGTTGTGCACACAATCTTGGTTGATCGGTAGAACAAAAGTAACACTCCACTTCATTGCTCGACTCATTCTCTAAATCCAAGGTAACTACACTTCATTGCCTTCCTTTTATATTTGCAATAGCTAGTATAGCCTATCTTACTTGCTAAGTAGAATCGTTATCTTTTTCTTTTTTCTTGTTCTACTTTTATTTTGTTGGTACTATAGCATGAAGTGGTTAAGTGAGGCTCCTAAACAGACTCCTCCTCACAAAGACTTGGAAATAGCAAATGAGAGGAGCAAGTGCTTGAAGAGTTATTCTGCAAGTGTGGAGGATCCCCGAACCGTGAATGTCAAATTCGCTAAGTTCTCGTCATGTACCGGAGAGTTTGGAAATAGCGATAGCCAAGTAGATAGAGGAGAGATTGATATGAAGGATTGGTGGGTGATCTACGAGGCTTGTATATCGATGCTACAAACTTTAGCTTTAAAGCTACTTGGGCAATCATACACCTTCATAATATCGATGAGGAGGAACAAGATGACACCACAACATGCCCAAGATTTGGTGTTTGTGCACACCAACCACCGTCTTATCTCAAGCAAGGTTTAAAACTCGGGTACCGGTACCGGTATCGGCCGGCGCCGAACCGGTTCCTACCGGCCGGTACCGGCCCCTTTTTTTTATTTTTTTTAAATTGTAAAAAAATCTAAAAAAATCTTTAAAAATTCTAAAAAATTAGAAAATAAATATAAAAAATTAGAAAATAAATATTAGAGTACTTTAGGCCCTTTAGGGCCCTAGTTTAGGACCTTTAGGTCCTTTAGGCTTAGGGACCTTAGGAGTTACTTAGGAGTTAGGGTTAGGGCTTAGGAGTTAGAGCCTTAGGCTAGGCCGCTAGGGTTAGTTTTAGGCCTATGAGTCTTATCTTATGTGACTTCAGAGTTCAGACTATGACTTATGAGTCTTATACTCTTATCTAATGAGTTATGACTTATGACTTCAAAGTTCAGACTCTCAGAGTTCATACTTTAGAGTTTAGACTTTAGAGTCTTGGATTCATCATTCATCAAGATTCACAAGCACCACTCCCCGAGGTGTATGATTAAGAATCTTGATGAACTTGTCAACTATTGTCGAATCACCACTCCCCGAGGTGAATGATTGGACAGTAGAGACCTAACTGAACCACAAGACTCACAAGTTATAAGTCACAGACTCACAGACTCACAGTCACAGACTCACAGTTCACAAGTGACAAGTCACATGACTCACAAGTCACACCTAACAAGTTACTAATTCCTAATTTCCTATATCCTTTTTCCCTCCTTTATCCGGGCTTGGGACCGGCCTTGGCGAAGTTAAAAAAGGTTTTTAAAAGGTTTTATAAAACAACCTTTTAAAGTTTTGAAATTTTATTATTATTATAAATTTACAATACAAATTATAGAATAAGTTTCATAATCCAGATTCCAGACGTGTTCAACACTTCAACTTCCACAAAATACAGATTATCAATATTAAAATTATTAACTCACCTGGCTGGCTCAGATAGTCAGATCAGAATATTAAGAAGAATCAGAACTCAGAACTCAGAAGTTCCATAGATTATTATTGCGATCAGCTTCTTCTTCGTCTTCATTTGGAGTTGGTGCCGAGTAGTGCTGCTGGTAGTAAGACCCGTCGGAAGGCCCAAAATAACCGAAGATTGATTGGCCAATGTCCTGGTCGTGCTGGACACCATAACCGTAGGCTCCGTAGCCGTAAGATGATGAAGAATCTCCATATGTTCCTTGCGATTCCTCTTGCTCTGGAAACATCGGCTGATAAGAATCTCGGTAATATGATGATGGTGGACCTGGTGGTGGATCATATCCGTACGAGTATGGTACATATGCAGCTTCATGAACAGTGCCAGAAGGCCCGACCCCTGCTCCATCATGTGGTGACAATGGTGGATGATGTGGATCTGGTGGGGCTGGTGGTCCAGTGACGCCGGTGTACGTGGGAGCACTGGGAGGTGAAGAAGCTCTCTCATGCTCTCTCATCCGTTGAGATGACTCTCCTCCACCATCACTAGATCCGGAAGGTATACTGCCAAGACTCTCATCTGAATCGCTGTGTATCTGTTGCATTGCCTGGCTAACATGTTGAAATCTTCTTTTGCCGCTCCTCAACCTTGCTCCCTCTTGTTCTTGTCTTTGCTCCTTGCCTAACTCCTTCTCCAACCATGTATTTTCTTGACCGTCAAGAACTGGATCCTCTCTCTCCGTCAACCAAGGGGCTAGAGGGTTATCGTCGTCGAAAATATAATCCAAATTGATTGGATTATCACCTTGGTCCTCTAATCTTCCCTGATCGCGGACCCTCAACCTCATATTGTAATGTACGAAAACTAGTTTATCTAATTTAGATGATGACAATCTATTTCTAGTTTTTGTATGAATGAGAGAGAATGTACTACAGTTTCTCTCGCAGCCCGATGCCGAACATGTCTAACTCAATACTCGGATAGCAATCTTGCGAAGATCAGGAGCACTTTCACCATGAATGGACCACCAAGTAGCTATAAAATTAGTCAAAAAATAAAACATTCAGTTTGTATTCGTTGATTACAATTAGATAATTGTATAATTAAAGTGTGTTATCAACTTATCGACGTATTACCTGGCTGCATGGTCGAGATAGATATTCTTGCGTTCTCCGAATCAAAGGAACCACGAGCATATTGGAAGATTTTCATCTGCTCTATTGCCTTATTTTGCACTGCTATGCTAGGCTCCAAGGTTCGGATCACCTCTTTAAGCCCGATCATTATTTCTGGGTGTTGTGAAACTTCTACCCTATACTGGTATTGGGGATTTAAGTAAAATCCTATAATATGAAAGAAATAAGTATTGAGTCTAATGACTAATGAGATTAAAAATTGAAATTGTTAAATAATGAGTATACACTTGACGATAATATTTACCTGCTGCATGCAATGGATGATGTAGCGTCTTCTCCCATCTTTTGTCGATCAACTTAAAATATTATTTTTTTTTATTTTTCTCCAACCTTTGTCGACTTCTGAATGACCATCTTAGCTCTGTCCATTGCTTCGTAGATATACCCCATTGCAGGCTTTTCATCTGAATCTACCAGTCGAAGAACTTGCACTAGAGGTTGGATACACACTATTATCTTGTCAATTTCGACCCAGAGCTCCTTTCCAACAATAATATTTTCCACCTCTTTGCCCTCTTCATTAGATGCATATTTTGATTGACACCATGCATCTGAGGTAAACATTTTCCGTAAAGCATCCTTTTGATTAAAAATGCTCTCCAATGCTATAAAGTGAGTGGCAAAGCGGGTGATTGCTGGACGCAGAAGCTCCCGCTTCCCAGTATACTTCCTCATCAAGTCAACTACCCAGTTATGGTTGTAAATGAATTTTATTATTTTTCGAGCTTGTTTTACGACCTTGTCGACATGATCCAATTTGCCTATATCTTTTAGGATCAAGTCGATGCAGTGTGCGGCACAAGGAGTCCAAAATATAGTCTTTCGTTCCTTCTGTATGATTTGTCCGGCCTTCTTATAGTTAGAGCCATTGTCCGTCACTATTTGGACAATATTATTAGCTCCAACTTCGTCGATGATATTATTCATAAGTCCAGCAAGATATATTGCATCATGCACTTTGGCTGATGCATCGACTGATTTGTAAAATACAGTACCAATTGAGCAATATACTAGAAAATTAATTATGGATTTTCTAGTAGGGCCACTCCATCCATCGCACATAATTGTGCAACCTTTCTCCTCCCAGGGAGTTTGAAAACTACGAATATAATCGTTTATTTCGGAGACCTCATCATCTAAAAGTGGCCCAGCAATTTCATATGGGGTAGGGGGAGAAATTCCCGGTCCAACCGACTGCAATGTGTCGCACATTTTTTTAAAGTATGGTGACGCGGCTGCATTAGCCGGGATATGATTGAAATGAAAAAATTTGGCCACTGCTTTCTTCACTTTACTGGCCGCTTGTTTTATTTTTCCAGCTGTTAATTTGGTTTGTTTCTGGCCACGTTCCCTAAACATAAATCCGTCTAGAGGTAACTGCACAGATGTACTGCCGCCAGTGCTAGTTTTACCTCCTCTAGCACTAACACTGCTACTACCACCAGGTCCACCTCCACCAGTACTACCACCAATATCACCAGGAAGAAAATGGGAACTACCACCAGGACCACTCATTGACCATCTACCTCTTTGGTCTCCCCCTCTTTCTCTCATTTCTTGACGACGAGCTTCCTCACGAGAAAGTCTCATTGCCGTTCTCATCTCCATATCCTCATCCGGCAACTCTTCAGATGAAGAATCATCAAAACTTTCATCATTTATATTTGTTTCTCTATAACCCCTTACCGACTGACTTTTGGTAAGGGGTGGTCTTCTAGAAGCAGAAAGCTCAGGAGCAGTACTCTTATCTTTACTTGCTTCTCTAAAAAATTGCTGGAATTGAGACCGTACCTCTGTTGGAACGTGCTCACAACCAGTCACTTGTCCTTTCTTGCCCGCTAAATGCTTCTTCATTCTTGTGATACCACCATTTATGGTCCGGCCACAGTAGTTGCATATGGCCTTCCGCTTGTTGCCTTCAATTGCCTTGCAATGTAGCCATCCAGCGTCTATCTCTTTCGATTTTGGTGCCATTATCTAAGTCAAAAAATAAATAAGCATTAGCAAACTAGAAAGTAATTGCTCACTTTTGCAGCTTTGCTACGTAGAAAGTAGAAAGTAAAAACTATAAAGTTTCGACTTTTAAATGGCTCGAAACTCGAAAGTAGAAACTAGAAACTAGAAAGTAAAAAGTAGAAAGTAGAAACTAGAAACGTAGAAAGTAGAAAGTAGAAACTAGAAAGTAGGGCCCTCACGTAGATTCGACTTTCGAGCCATTCGAAAGTCGAAACTTTTGCAAAAGTGAGCAAAACTGCAAAAGTCGAAACTTTCTAGTTTCTAGTTTCTAGTTTCTACTTTCTACGTTTCTAGTTTCTACTTTCGAGTTTCTAGTTTCTACTTCTAGTTTCTAGTTTCTACTTTCGATTTTCTAGTTTCTAGTTTCTAGTTTATACTTTCGAGTTTCTAGTTTCTACTTTCGAGTTTATAGTTTCTACTTTCTAGTTTCTACTTTCGAGTGTTTAGTTTCTCCTTTCTAGTTTCTACTTTCGAGTTTCTAGTTTCTACTCGAAACTAGAAACTAGAAACTAGAAAGGAGAAACTAGAAACTCGAAAGTAGAAACTATAAACTCGAAAGTAGAAAGGAGAAACTAGAAACTCGAAAGTATAAACTAGAAAGTAGAAACTAGAAAATCGAAAGTAGAAACTAGAAACTAGAAGTAGAAACTAGAAACTCGAAAGTAGAAACTAGAAATGTAGAAAGTAGAAACTAGAAACTAGAAAGTTTCGACTTTTGCAGTTTTGCTCACTTTTGCAAAAGTTTCGACTTTCGAATGGCTCGAAAGTCGAATCTACGTGAGGCGTGAGTGCGTGACTGGCAGACTGCGTGAGCATTCGTGATTTCAAGGTTCTCACCAAGGAATTAACATTAGAAGATGCTGTCAAAGAAAATGATAGTCGAGTTATATGCTTGGTTGCACACATGGAATACGGGGTTACTAGCAATTTTAATGGCATTCTGATTATCACAGATTCACAAATCACAATACAGAGGGATGACTGGATGAGTAAGGAAATGAACACTCATATCTCAAACCGGGAGGTCCGGGAGACAATTAGACAACCTCAAAGGTAATGGTAGGCACTCAAGGCAGTAATCGTTTTACCTTCTTCACTCTTAAGTTCGCCGCTCGGCCCGCTTGTGCTCGTGCCGCTCGTCGTGAGTCTCGTGACTCGTGAGTCTCGACCTCGTCGTCACTCGTCGGCGTGCGGCTTGTGTCGGTGTGCCGCTCGGCCCGCTCGTCGCCTCTCTTTGTTTCTCTTTCTTTCCTCTCTTCTCTCTTCTCTCTTCTCTCTTTTTTCTTTCTCTCCTCTCTTCTCTCTTCTCTCTTTTCTTTCTCTCCTCTCTTCAGTCTTCTCTCTTTTCTTTCTTTCTCTCCTCTCTTTCTCTCCTCTCTTTTTTTCTTCTCTTTCTTTCCTCTCTTCTCTCTTCTCTCTTCTCTCTTTTTTCTTTCTCTCCTCTCTTCTCTCTTCTCTCCTCTATTTTCTTGCAAGTTGATGGATGGTTTTGGAGTTGCAATGGAATGGTTTGGGGGGGTTTATATAGCCTTCAAATCCCCCCCTCTCACTTAAGGAATAATACTTTTTGGAGGGGCCAAAACTAAAAATGCCACCCCCCCTCCACATGCAAATGCTGGGAAAGCATGTTCAGCCCATGTGGAGGGAGGAATCCAACATAAAAAAATAAAAAAAGTGACCCAAAGCCCACCCACCCCATTATGGCTGTCGGACGGGACTGAACCGGCCGATACCGGTTCGTACCGGCCGGTACCTGCCTGACTCGGCCGGTTCGGTCCGGTACGGGTTGGTATCGGCCGATTCAGGCCTGTTTCGGTCCCGGGTGCTGGACTCGGTTCGGCCCGGCCAAATCCGGTACGTTCCGGCCAAATCCGGTACGTACCGGCCGGTACGTACCGGTACCGGCCGAGATTTGAAACCCTGCTCTCAAGGCGAAGCTATAAACTTTAACTTTAAAGCTACTTGGCAACCATGCTCCTCTTGTTGTATGAGGAATTGGTGCACATACTCCTTCATAAATTCGATGATGAAGAACACGATGACACCACAACGTGCCCAAGATTTGGTGTTTGTGCACACCAACCTCCGTCTTCTCTTGAGGCAAAGCCCACAATACATGCAAAGGAGATACCAAGATGTGGGACATTGGAGGAGATGCGTTTGATTCGTTCAAGGGTGTCAGAGTGCTTATGATAGAGAAGTTATCTCTCGATGAGCCAGACTTGTAGGCGATTATGTTCATGGATGGTGGTGTTGATGATGTTGACACCTTGATCGAAGTTTAGTTGTGGGAGGGATTTGTTATTTTGTGATGTATGACTAGTGACTTGTTGTTTGCTATTTTGGATTTTGAATAATGTTATGATGAAATTTTGTTTTGGGCCCAGGACATTTGGTGATATCAATCGTTATTTTGTTGTCGATGAATGGTTTATACTGTGGCATTTTACTTGCATACTTACATACTTGCATGTTATAATTTATTATATATATATATATATATATATATATATATATATATATATATATATATATACACTAGTGAATACCTTGTGCCCAAGGGCATACAAAAGATTTTGAGGATGACCACAAATATTTTAAGGGCGACAATAATATTTCGACGGTGGTGACAGTATTTCGAGGGTGGCAAGAATATCTCGTGAGCGACGATAATATTTCGAGGGAGATAACAATATTTCAAGAGTAACAACAAAATATGTTGAAGGCGGTGACAATACTTCAAGGGAGGGGACAATGTTTTGAGGGTGAAAACAATATCTCGTGAGCGGTGACAATATTTCAAGGGAGATGGCAATCTCTCTCTCTCTCTCTCTCATTCTTTCACTTTTTTATGTCTGTGAGTAAATGATGTATTGGTTTTTCTGACTAATAGATCAAATTTTCACAACCTTAATATATCTTCATCTAAACTGGATGATGAGAGAGCTTTATTTTTGTTTTTTCTTGTTTTAATTCTCCTTTTGTTGCAATATAATTCTTTTTTCTTCACATGTCCTTCCCTTCTCTATCTGAAACACAACCCAAAACCTATAATCATGTGTTTTAAAGATGTTTTGCATAACACATTTTTCAAAGCCCATGCCCAACTATCAGTAAGGAATATATGTAAACTATATCCATGCTCGATATCATGCACAACAATGTCGACATGCACGAACTAGCGAAGCCAATAGTGGACAACGACAACTAACTCGTTATGTTAGGTTTCCATGCCTTCATTGATCTTATTTTATTAATATTAAAGATATTTTTCCACTTCTTTATGATTTCAATAGAAAGCTAATAAGCTGGTGAAATGATAATCTCAATTGGACGAAACCATCTCTCTCCCACTCTCTCCCCTAACTCCCCTCCCAATCTATAGCCCACTCACCTATCAGAAGAATACATACATCCGTCCCTGATTCTGCACACCGTCTCTCTCCCCCTTCTCGACCGTGGGAGAGAAGGGAATAAAAAAACCCCATGGTCCAGCATCGTAGGAATCTATACGTGATCGGTGTATAGATGCATCGGTCGTGGTTCATGTCATCACACGACTGTGATGCATTTGTGATTCTCTCTTATCTATACACCGATCGCAGCTCCGAACAATGAGCGAATCCACACGGACCACACCCTCCTACCAAATCTAAAAAAAGTAAATAAAACAATACAAACTCGTTAATACCCATTAGATCCTCATCTTCGTCACCGTATTAAAGAAACAAAGCATGGGTTTCAACGACACCCATATGGTTACAACAATCATGTTCAACCACTAAAGCACTGTCCGGATACCTTCCAAGGGTTAGGTATCCGCCGCAAGTGCTACCACTACCATCGGCACCATCGAGAGCCTCGGTTTGGGGAAAAGGCCAAATGGGTTCCAGTAGGATATGGCGTTTGTGAACGGGCTTCAACAAGGACGGAGAAGGGGTATCGGTGGGTTCCGAACGACGTGTGAGGACATGCACATGCAGCGACATGCACCACAACAGGTGCATCTATACGCCGATCGCATCTCCGAACGACGCGTGAGCAAAGCCAACAACACCAACCTAATCAAACAAATCACTCACAATATAAAAAAACAGAGCATCCTCCGACCACAAGACACCGTTTAGCCACCTTCCAAATGTCGGGTGGTTGTCGTAAGTGTTCTGCTACCGTGTGCACCGCCATTAACCTTGGCTTCGGGCTCAGGACAAATGGGTTCCGGACGGTTTCAATAGGCACGGAGAGAGGGTGTCGGTGGGAGCTCTAAGGCGAGATTGGACTAAGGTCATACACCGTCAAGACCCTGGTATACGAAGCTAAGCTTGTACTGATATGAGCGTTTGTATTTTCGTTAGACTGACTCCTTACATACCCGATCACAGCTTTCCATTGCTTGCCAGTAAGGGCCGAATGTGATTAGCAAGTTGGACCTGGGTGCAACGAACGGTTGTGATCGGGTATGCAAAGAGTCTGTAGAGTTTCTGTTGGTTGAATAACATTGCTTATTAAAAGAAGAGTCTAAAGTTTTTGTGCTATTAAAGAGGGGCAAAACAGGGGCATGTTGAGCCATTTTTTGCGATTCATAGGTGGTGCTACTTTAACCTTGGGGATCAACATCCGCTGTAGGTGCACACACACACACACACACACTCTCTCTCTCTCTCTTTTAATTTATGTTGTGCGGCGGGGACGACTTTTGTGCAAGCGATCAGAGTAGGGGAAAGAGGGGCGAGGGGTGAAGAGCTCGGGTCGGGTGCAGCTTGTGAAGCACGGACACGGATACAGATACGGATATGGGACACGACGAATCTTGAAAAACTAGGATACAGATACGGCGAGGATACGACAAATATATATATATATATATATATATATATATATATATATATATATATATATATATATATATATATATATATATATATAGTAGTGATACATTGCGGCGGGTAACATGCGGGCTTAACGTGCGGCGACCCCCTTCGGGGGTATTTTTGGGATTTTTTTTTGGGGATTGATCACCCACCCTTGGATTGGACACACAAAAAATTTCAGCTCGATCCAAGACTTGTAGGCCGTCCAAATGTGTTGATCTTTTATCGGTCGTTTAATTTTTTCGCCATTTTGATCAACACATTTGGACGGCCTATAGGTCTTGGATCGGGCTGAAATTTTTTGTGTGTCCAATCCAAGGGTGGGTGATCAATCCCCAAAAAAAAAAATCCTGAAAATACCCCCGAAGGGGTGCCGCACGTTAAGCCCGCATGTTACCCGCCGCAATGTATCACTACTCTCTCTCTCTCTCTCTATATATATATATATATATATATATATATATATATAAAATATGATTAAATTTAGAGCAAGACTCGCAAGCAAAATGATACAATACATAATTAACTAGTCTTCAATTCTCCATGATCCATCAAACTATCTATGAGTCTATGTCCCATGACAAACAAAAATAACATATAACATATTACATGTTGGAAAAGATAACAAAGACTATTATATCTAAAATTGCCCCTAATAGGACCAAATAAAGATCTCGAGTAGTGCTCCCATGTGGTAGATCACATTTGGCATGAATAGTCACATCAGGAGTGGCAATCTGACCGGCACTAGGAGCAACAATCTGACCGGCATGATATTTCTCCTCGTACCTTTGGAAGGTCTGAAACCTTCCTTGAGCCTCCTCCAAGGAGCCAAATGAGTAATAGCTCGCTCCTCCGTAACGAGTCACCTGTAGTTGGCATTCCTCCCAACTATCATAAATGTCAGGCCTCCTGCCTACAAATACAACATAAAATGCCATCCTGCCTACAAATACAACATAATACTTTTTCCTTGCCATAGTTACCTGGATAATTAAGTAGAAATAAAAACATCAATAACATACAACATTTGCATACAATAACTCAAAAGTCAAAACTATCAAGTCACAAGACTCATAAGTCATAACTATCAACTATCATGTCATAAGAGTGATAAGACTCATAAGTCATAAGTCATACTCATAATACAAAAGTTTTCAAAACTAAAGTCAAAAGCTCAAAACTTATAAGTCATTACAAACATAATAGCCTCCAAGGCTACAAAATCACTCCCCAATCTAAACTTTAAAATAATCAAATATCAACATTATCATCATCACCATCACCCCCATCGTCTGTGAACACAATTGCCTCCAACTCCGGCTCATCGAGAGACAAGTCCGCAATCTCAAGGACTCCGGCACCCTCGAGCGAATCAAATGTGTCTCCTACATCCCACATCTTAGTATCTCCTTCCATGTAGTGGGGGCTTCTCCTTGATAGAAGGCGGAGGTTGGTGTGCACAAACACCAAATCTTGGGCTCTTTGGGGTGTTATCTTGTTCCTCCTCATCGAATTTATGAAAGAATGCGTGCTCCAATTCCTCTCACAACGAGAGGAGCATGGTTGCCCAAGTAGCTTTAAAGCTAGATTTTGGAGCGTTGGTGTACATGCCCCGTAGATCACTCACCAATCCTTTGGATCCATCTCTCCTCTATCAACTTGGCTATCGCAATCTCCAAACTCTCCGGTGCATGACGAGAACTTGGCGAATTCGACATTCACGGTACGACGATTGTCTGAACTTACAAAGTACCTTTTCAAGCACTTGTTTCTCTCATTTGCTATCTCCAAGTCTTTGTGAGGAGTCCGATTAGGAGCATCACTTAGCCATTTCACACTATAGTACCTACTCAAAGTAAAACAAAAAAGGTAAAACCGAAAAAGATAACGATTCTAGTTATGAAGAGAGATATCTACACTTTCAAATTTTAAGGGAATGAAGTGGACTAGTGGGGTTACCTCGGACTTAGAGAATGCGCTAAGCAATGTAGTGGGGTGTTGCTCTTGTTCCACCGATCGACTAAAATCATATGCACCACTGAATAGAATGGTGATTCCTCTTTGTCCCTTCTTTTTTCATGCCGATATATTGATGTCTTCACCTTCTCAATCATGGAGTCCCACCTGTCATACACCGAGTGAAGCGAAGGCCTATCGGTGTCGGTTATTCTCAACATCTGATAAACCGGACCTGTAAAAGTAAGAATGTAGTCGATCTTGTCCCACCACAAGTCATCAAGCAACTTTTCTTGGACAAATTGCGCTTTCAGAACATCATCCTCCCTACAAAGACCACTGCTCACTAATAACCATATTCTGAAGGCCACGCTTGATTTGCTTGAATCTCCTTAGCATCACAATCACTGAAGCAAAGCGAGTCTCCGCAATTGCTAGCATCTTCAAGTTCACAAATTCGTTGAACATTGCAAGACGCATAGAATGGTTCATAACGAAGTTTCTGATGATGGAAGCATCCCCGACAACAATTGTTATCCAACTACATTCATCATATGTAGTCTCATTTGCTTCAGTGTTTTTCGCTGCACATATGTTCTTCAACGCCAACTTGAGGGTATGAACTACACAGGGCGTCCAAAATATGTGAGGATATTGCGCCTCAATAAGTAATCCCGCCTCCCGACACACGGGAGCATTATCGGTGATGACTTGAACAACATGTGAAGGGCCAACCTCCGCAATCGTCTCCTTGATCAAGTTGGCAATGAAGAATTTGTCCTTGTACTCAATGTTTTAAAAAACGGAAGGCGGAAGCCAGGCGGTCAAGTGGTTTCAAGGCGGAAGGCGGAAGGCGGACGACTAGGCGGGCGCCCGGAGAAAAAGGCGGGCGCCCACCTATAAAAAATATATTATATATATTCTATATGTATGTATATATATAAATTCATAATTCTATATAAAAAAATAATATTAGAAAGTTTTACATATGCAAACATCAAAACTACCGATCTGAATATAAAAGTTTTATGAAAAGGGAGGAGGGGATTGGGTGGGTAGGGGTATTTCGGTATGGTTACCTCAATACCTATACCCGATTGTCCCTCTAACTTGAGTATACCAGATAATACAGTTGTACTCCAACTTTATTGTGATGTACCCAAATTCCAACCAATCATATATTGTTATCCAAATTCTATCCAAACTCATACCATACAAGAACCAATATAGTAAAAAATCGTAAGAGCTTCTTAAACATTTCATCACAATACATTGAAGAAAAAAATTCCTCAAGCAATTGCATATGGTGAAGAAACAGAAAATTCATTACAGGAAAAAAAAATTTCCTCAAGCAATTGCATACAGTGAGACCGCCTAGGCGCCCGCCTTTTACCCGCCTTTGTTCAACCCGCCTGCAGTGCCGCTTTTTGTTGAAGCGGAGCGGCCAACCCCCTAAAACGCCTAGGCGGCCGCCCGGACCGCCTTTTAGAACAGTGCTTGTACTCACCCTCACAATTGACGGCTCTAAGAAACATCGGCCCACTTTCAGTTACCGCCATGAAGTTAATTAGAGGCCTCCGTTGTGCATCCGTCCATCCATCGCTCACAATGCTCACCCCCTTTTCCTTCCAGGAATGCCTAACCGGTTCCAATAACCTTTCAAGGTTTACCCTCTCCTTCTGTAGTAATGTGGTCCTCAACATATTGTAACCGGGTGGAATGTACCCATTGATGTTACTGCTAGCAGCAAACATGTAGGAGCTAGTATAGTAGGGATTCCTCGCTAGATGAAATGGCAATCCCCCTGAATAGAACATTCTTGCAATCTCTTCATTCAATTGCTCCCTGACTTGGAGATTGAATCCCTTCTCCAATGCACTACTTCCGCTGGCCTTTCTCTTTCTCAGATCTGCTTCCAAGCCTTCTTGCCTAAAGGATATGGATCTTTCTTTGTTAAATGCACAAGGCAAAGGGACAAGCTTAGGCATTGCATTCTTAGCTCTCGTTTCAGCTTCATCCATTACTCTCTGCATCTCGTTCACTTGCTCCGTTTTCACCTTCGGGCATACCGTAATACCAAACCCCTTGATTCTCAACAAGTGCGCCTTCACCCTTGAATACGACCCCTTGTACTCTTTCTGCCAATAATTACACACAAATGTGGTATTTCCTCCTTTTGGGGCTCTCGATGAGACTGTGACATACCTCCATAATGGAGTAATGTCAATGTTACTGTTATCATCTCCTGTCCCCGTAGAACTACTCCCAGTAACACCAACACCAGCAGTGCTCATATAATCTGAGCTCATTCTCCTATACAATATTGAAATCAATACGAGTAAATATAACATGAGTAACTACCAAATCTAAAGCACAATTTGAGGTGACATTGTGCCTAACTAAATCTGAAATCAATGCGAGTAAATACAACATGAGTTACCCAACTAACTTTTTGATCTTCTGATTTTTTTTGCAGGTTTTAGGAAACAATGAGTCATTGTGCAGGTTTTAATCTTTTGGAAAAAAAACAGTCAATCCCAATCTGACATTGTGAAGGTTTTAGGAGACATTGTGTAGATTTTTTTGCAGGTTTTGTTCTGGAAAAAAAAAACAGCAAGGACTTTAGAGGACCAAAACCCCCAAGGCACTAAGATACTTTGTTGAGACTGAGTAGCTGGCAGTAAGAATTTCTGAAGTAAAACAGTCGATAGTGTCTATTTGACAAGAAGGTCCAGAACATTGTTGATAGTGTCTACTTGACCAGAAGAAAAAATTGATTTGTAAAAACTGATTTGTAAAAGCTAAAAACCAGAAAAAAAATCCCAGAACAGTCGGTACCAACTTTACAAATCAGTTTTGGGATTTTTTCTGTTAAGTTTGTAAAATAGAAAAAATCCCAAAACAGTCGGTACCAACTTTACAAATCAATTTTGGGATTTTTTCTGATTGTGTACCAATCACAGAGAACAGAGAGAGAGAGAGAGAGAGAGAGAGAGAGAGAGAGAGAGAGAGAGAGAGCCAAACCTGGTCACGATCGTTGCTCGGAGAGCCTAAACCAGGTTGCGATCGTTGCTCGCTGAGCCTAAATCAGGTCGCGATCGTTGCTCAGAGAGAGGGAAGCTTGGAGAGCCAAACCGTCGCCGTTGCCACCGCTCTAGGGCTTTAGTTGCTCGGGGGGGACGAAATCCAGGGTATCGTCCCGCTTTAAAACCAAACCCAATCGGGTTTTAATCACATCCGTATCAAGCAGGCCCGACCCGACTATCAAGCAGGACCGGCCCGACTTTTAACCAAGTAGGCCCGACCCGACTAGCATAGACCGTATCCGATCCGTATCCTCTCGTATCCTCCATGTATCCATGCCGTATCCGGCCCGTATCTGATTCTCTTTTCTTTTTTTTTTTAAATAATGGATACGTTGTAGCCGTATCCGACACGTATCCATGCCGTATCCGTGTCCGATACGTGTCGGATACGGGTACTCGTGGCCTGTAGGAGTATCCGTGCTTCATAGGGTGCAGCAGGTAGTGCCAGGGGAGGGAGGAGGATCCGGTGGGGAAAGGTTGGGTATAGAGAGAGAGAGAGAGAGAGTTGAGGGCTCAACTGGCTGTCCGGGCGGCGACGACTGGCATAGAGGGAGGCCGGATCAAGAGAGAGAAACGAGGGGCCACCTGGGTGTCCGGGCGGCGTCGACCGAAGTAGAGGGAGGCGAGATCGAGAGAGAGAGAGGGAGAATAGGGGGATCGGAATCCATATAACAGAGACGGAGGCACCGCACTTCAAGGCGCTCTCTATTCTCTTTTGAAATTTTATTTTATGGTTTTTTGGGTACCTGACATCTATCCTTGTGCGTTAGTGGGGTCTTTTTGCATAAAACACCTCACATGTTATGTTCATTTTTCACCCTGCCCTAGTGGTGATAACGACTGATCAGGGGGGCCTGAGTGTACCGAACTATTGTGATCGATAAAAGCCTTGGGGCAAATTGTATTTTCAGGTACGGTGAGGTGCATATAATGGAGAGGGAGACTGGGAGAGAGAAATGGGGTGACAGTGACATAAGAGGGATGGCTTTTACTTTTTTTTTATTCTATTTGAATCCTCTTCTATGTTAGAAATTTTTGTACTTTTTACAAACCCCCCCCCCCCCCCCCCCCCCAAAAGCTTTTGTGTCATTCTCCTCAGCGCAAGGTACATTGCACTCATCTTAACTCCTAAAATAAATCTTGACCACCAATTATTTATCTCCTATAAATCTTAGCCCCTCTTTGTAGAACGTCCTCCCTTATTATAGACCCCCCCCCCCCCCCCCCCCCCACCACCAAAGCTTTTGTGTCTTTCTCCTTAGCTCAAGGTACATTGCACTCATGCTAGCTCCCAAAATAAATCTTGACCGTCCTCCCTTATATATATATATATATATATATATATATATATATATATATATAGAGAGAGAGAGAGAGAGAGAGAGAGAGACAGAGACAGAGAGAGACAGAGAGAGAGAGAGGAATGTTATAGTGAGCTATGAGCTACGGAAGGAGAAAATGAGCTACGATCATTTTGACCACATTAGAAGTTTTGGAATTTCATGAAAATTGGTGGGTGTGTTGTATATGTTAACATGATCATCCTCACCAATTTTCAAGGAATTCCAAAACGTCTAGGGTCATCAAATGGTAGAAGAAAAATTAACGGTTACTACGGACGGTGGATAAAGCTTCTACCGTTTGATGACCCTAGAAGTTTTGGAATTCTTTGAAAATTGGTGAGGATGATCATGTTACCCTAGAAAACACACCCACCAATTTTCATGAAATTCCAAAACTTTTAGGGTGGTCAAAATGATCGTAGCTCATTTTCTCCTTCCGTAGCTCATAGCTCACTGTAACATTCCTATATATATATATATATATATATATATATATATATATATATATATATATATATATATATATATATATATATATATATATATATATATATATATATATATATATATATATATATATATATATATATATATAGAGGGTTAGGATAGGGGAACACTGTTTTTGCACTCATTTTTTACATCGATTTTCAAATGATTGGATAGAGGCTTCAGAAGTTGTTGATTTTTTGTGAGCATAATTGCCTTGTCTTAGATAGCACACCCACAAAAAATCAGCACATTCTAAAGCCTCGTAGTACATCAAATCTAATGGCTTTATCGACCGTCCGTTTTAATCGTTAATTTGAAAATCACATTTGACAAGCCTAGAGAATGTGCTGATTTTTTTATAGATATGTTATCTAAGGCAAAATGATTATGCTCACAAAAAATCAATTACTTCTGAAACCTCTATCTATTGATTTGAAAATCGGTGTAAAAATTTGAGTGCAAAAACAGTGTCCCCCCGATCCTAACCCATATATATATATATATATATATATATATATATATATATATATAGAGAGAGAGAGAGAGAGAGAGAGAGAGAGAGAGAACGGGGTATGAGCTGACAACCCATTTGTAACTTTGGGCTGTCATCTAACAGCCCTCCGATCCCCCATCACGAACCGTTCATCTTTATTTTTTAAAAAAAAAATAAAGATTACAGCTGTCAACCATCTCTCTCTCTCGATCTCTCTCTCGATCTCCAGCACCAGCAGACTTGGCTCCGACGCCGCTGCTCCCTCCTCCGCCGCTGCTCCCTCCGCCGCTGCTCCCTCCCTCCCTCCGGCTCCCTCCCTCCCTCCGGCTCCGGCGTCCACCCTCCCCGTGAAGCTGCTGGCGTAGCCGCAGCTCTCGCCGGGCCGCCGGAGCGCCCACTGCTTCTCCCCAAGCGGCTTCGAGAAGAGTGGAGGGTGGGCGGTGGGCCGGTGGCTGCTGCTGCTCCAGATCGGGTGGGCGGTGGGCCGGTGACCGGAGGGAGGGAGGGAGCCGGAGGGAGGGAGGGAGCCGGGCTGGAGGGAGGGAGCCGGAGCCGGAGGGAGGGAGGGAGCCGGGCCGGAGGGAGGGTGGGCGGTGGGCCGGTGGCTGCTGCTGCTCCAGATCGGGTGGGCGGTGGGCCGGTGACCGGAGAGAGGGAGGGAGGGAGGGAGCCGGGCCGGAGGTCGGGTGGGCGGTGGGCCGGTGGCTGCTGCTGCTCCAGATCGAGAGAGAGGGAGCTGTCTACTTTTTGTTTTTTTTTTTAATTTTTGGACGGTATGATCTAAGCGATCGGATGGCTGCCAGTGACAGCCCATTTGAGCAAATGGGCTGTCAGCTTATACCCCGTATTCTCTCTCTCTCTCTCTCTCTCTCTCTATATATATATATATATATATATATATATATATATATATATATATATATATAAAGAGAGAGGAAATTGGAAATGAGCTACCAGCCTATTTCTACGAAATGGGCAGCCACCCATTTGAAGCCCTTAGGAGATTTAGAATGTGCTGATTTTTCATGAGCATAAGCACCCAACCTTAGATAGAAGTGATAGAACACCCACAAAAATCAACGCTTTCTAAAATTCCTAGGGGCATCAAATGTTAGAAGTTTTATCGAACGTCCGTTGTAACCATTAATCTGAATTATGACGTTAGATGCCCCTAAACGTTTTAGAATGTGCTGATTTTTTGTGGGTGTTCTATCTAAGGTAAGATGCTTATGCTCATAAAAAATCAGCACATTCTAAGACTCCTAGGGACATCAATGGGCGGCTACCCATTTTGTCGAAATAGGCCGCTAGCCTCTCTCTCTCTCTCTCTATATATATATATATATATATATATATATATATATATATATATATATATAGAGAGAGAGAGAGAGAGAGAGAGAGAGAAGATGCTACCTTCGAAAGCAGCATTCTTCACTGCTTTGACAAGTCACCGGTGGCTATCAAAATTCAAAGCCATGAACGACAACAAAGGTCATCCGAACTCACAATCAGGAGGTGCTAGAAGTCACCGGAGGTGGTCACCGGCTGCAGATGTCGTCGGAGGTCATCAGATGAGGTGAGGTGATGAATGGACGACTCACAATAGAAGTAGTCACCTAAGTCCTCTATCGGTGGACATTGACTGGTGGTGTTAGCGGAGATCATCGGTGGAGGTAGTCAGAGGTTGTTGATGTTGATTATGGCCGGAGATCACATGTGGGGCGGCCGTGATGGGTTGTCAAAGTAGCAAAAACGCTGCTTTGAGAGGTAGTATCCCGGTCCTTTTATAAAATTCGTTGTATCGTTGCCATACTCGTGTCCTAGGTTTTTCATGATTTGTCTTGTTTCGTATACGTGTCCGTACTTCCTAGTGGTGCACACAGAGGCGCGTTCCACATGTGCAGAGACTGCATAGTGATGTCCAAGATTGGATTACACAATGGTGCACTATCATTGTTAAGTGTCAACAAATGCACTAACAAGTGTGCACTGCGATGCAACCAGCCCAGACATGATGACCTAGTGCGGACATTCTAAAACCGTATTTAAAATCAAAGAATCAAATCCAAGTGCAATATGAAGATATAAAAACTTAAGAACTTGTGTAAATATTTGCAAATCAATCTCAGGCTGCATGAATAACAAAATATGAAAAATCAAAAGTAGCTGATGTAAATTATGCCTCATAGTCTGGAGAAAAATCCTACAACCCAAAAGGAGATAAGATAGGGATATTGCTTGGGTTGGTTTGATTCTGGCCTTCGGTTCCCTGGATTTTCTTTTTGGCACAAGCACATGGCTTCAGTTTGTTTTGTAAATCACCGTAGGGCCACAACTTTCCCAGTCATTTTGATGACTAAGATCTAGATTCCATCTCTTTGTAACTTCAAATGTAAACCCAAGGTATCGTGTACCACCTTTACCTTGTCCTCGACTCATCATCATCTTCAGGAAGTCATTATTTGTATTCGATATATATGCTTCCATCTTATGAAAATAGTGGAGCCCTTTAATCGTCACATTGTTATCCTCCAGACAGCTGGGCATGTATTTGGTTTCTCGCTCCAGAAGTTGGTTGAGTTACGTGGAGCCTGCAAGTATTGGCATCTCTGCAATTGTCAGTATGTTTAGAAGGTGAGAGGTGACCCAAGGGTTTTAGGTACTTAATGTTTGATTAGTGTTTTGATCTGTATATGTGGTTCCAACAAATACTTTATCTTGCTGAGAAACAGCAGTTATGAATTGAGTGATCCATTCTGTCTACATTGATACATTGCAAGGAACCTAGCTTTATATTTGTTTTCAAGGGCTTACTTTTATCACATTTATATTTACCCTATCCATCCTTTTGTGCGTTATGTTATAGTGAAAGTTCAGATTTACACAATTGACATCTGCCATTCGCATACCTAGTTCTAAATTCCTTAAGCTGGTTAGTACGTCTATTGTGATGAAGCTGTTAAACTCCCTATATTTTTCTAGAATGGTATTGGGTTCTAGATATTATTAAAGTCTCAAAGTTTTGAATACTTCAAATTACCAGATATCACCATTCTTTTAAAACCATGGCAACCAGATCTATTTACATTAGCGTCATTATTGTTTTTCATCCTCATCAATCTAAAGGACATCCTCTGTCGAAGCAAACATTTCAAGTTCCCCCTTGCCACTTCTGCGAGCATCGTTCGGCAATGTGCCTCCAATCTTATCATTATCAAGTCCATCTTATTTTCTAGTCCATATTCTCACTGCTTGCTTCGTGCTATTTTTCCCCTTGCGAGTGAAGTTTCAAGTATTTAGTAGGAGGATATATAGAATCATACATGTATCAAAATTTTATAAAACATTATAACATTTGTGCTCTTCCATTACAGCTAATGTATTGGTGCAATGCCTTTGCAAATTGCTTTTTGCATGGTGCAAATTGTTTCTTTGCATCTTCTGAGACTGTGACACATTTTACTGTCGCTATGGATCTAAAAATGGATTTAGAAATCATTGAATGAAGCAATTCTATTATCAGATATATTTGATGACAAATTTTATTCATTGTTGACTTTCATTTGACATTTGGCTATTTAAATTTCAGGATGAGCTTTTCAACAGCCTTGTTTCTCTATTCAGGAATGATAATGGAGATATAAGAAATGCAGCTAGAGAAGCTCTTGGGCGGCTAAATGTGAGTTTTAAAATTAACTTCTATTAGGTCTAATTCGCATTGGTTTTGTCATTTATTTACCTTAAGAAGAGAGTTTTGTTCAACAATGAGTTGTGAAATGAGTTTTTCTTTGGATACATTAGCTTGTAGGTGACCTATGGGTGCGTTACTCCATACAGAAAACCACATCGATATGCCACCTTTGAGCCATTAGATGTCTTTCAGTAGGATATAACGAAGGCCATTATATCATACAGAAACTTGAAGTGTACGAGTGATCTAGGACGAATGAGTAGAGATCCTATCAACGCATAAAACTCGCTCTTGATTAAAAAAATGGGTTTGTAAAGGTGCAGATTTTCAAAACAGCAGAAGGGTATTTTGGTAATTTGATATGGTTCAGGTTTTTAGATTGACTTGAAAATTGGAGGGTAGGTAGATACAATTATGGAGAAGCTTGGGTTCGAATTTCGTCAAAAAATAGCTGGTGGTTGCGGAGATATCAATGTCAGATTAAATCTGGACTGTAAGTTCTAGATATGAATCCGAATCCAAATTAAGGTTCAATTCGATGAAACAAATTGGGCTTTTGGTATGGATGGAAAGTAGGCTTCAATAGGGTTCAATTCGATGAAACAAATTGGGGCTTTTGGTCAGGCTTCGATGCAAATTCGTCACTTGCTGCGATAGTTTCAACAAACGCAGAATTTAGCGAATGTTTCGAGCTAATGTATCGCCCCCATAGGTCACCTACAAATTGGGACTTTGTTACTCCATACAGAAAACCACATCGATATGCCATCTTTGAGCCATTAGATGTCTTTCAGTCTATGGTATGTAGACACAGACACAAGTGTTGAGTGTCGACATGGACACGGCAACATCACAAAAGACGGATACAGAGACACATGGATATATATATATATATATATATATATATATATATATATATATATATATATATATATATATATATATATATATATATATATATATATATACCTACAAAATTATGAAATTGATATAAATTGAAAATTACTACCCCTTAGGAATTCGACACCTACACAGTCTACTATTTCCTTCTGCTCACCCGATTGAAGAAGGGAGAGACTCACAACATTCGGTTTAATAACATAAAGTGATGATATCATGCCGAGTCGGCACGGGTAGACCCGGGAATCCGTGTCGACACGAGTTGACACGACTCTGAGGGCTCAATTAGAGGTGTCCCCATATCATAGCTTTCAGTAGGATATTGAAGTGCAGTACTTTGAAAAGCTATCGACTTCTATGTAAAGTGAAGCATTACCTCAAACTCTCTTAAGTACACCAAGTACAAAGTCCATACTCAGATTCTGCCAAGGTTCATAAATCATGCCTTTGCTGTCACAATAGTTGCCACCGATGGCACTAACCACCACACCCCACAACTTCCCACCAACCACGATCAACCACTCTAGCTTTCTTCTTTCTTTAGTGATCTAACGATGTGGTGGTGTACAATAGGATGTGGTCACCTACAAGCTAATGAAGTTTGAGAACTTCATGAATAAAATTTTGTATTGTTTGAGACAGACGAAAAGAGTGATGAGGAGGTAGAGTTTAAGTCTAATAATGATTGAGTCTTGGAGGGATATGGAGAAGAAGAAGAGTACTAGGAGTCTAATACTGTAGCCTATAGGAGAAATGATGTATTTCACTATTTTGTAACTTTTTGTTTTGGATTGTACTAGGATCTTGGATACTTTATTGTAATATGATGCTTTCTTTTGTTGTTAGTAATCATGAATTTATGGTTTGGATTTTGTTAAAATCATGCATATTATCTCATAATATCGTGCTTCTTTTTGTTCTTGTTAATTTTGAATTTATATTTATGTATAAATGATACTTGTTATTTAAAATATTAGTTTGGATAATTTTGAATTTATAGTAATTTTAAAACATATATTATATATAATATCAAAATAATAATTAAAAATAGTCAAAACACCTAGGCGCGCCTAGGTGGCCTAGGCTCTAGGTAGCCCCCCACCGCCCGATTAGTACCTAGTGCTTTTTAGAACCTTGACTGTTACAGAATTTTTCTGGACAAGAAAGTGTTATTACCCAATTTGCCCTACAAGTACCCTTCCAATCACAAAATCCATCTAGACCAACACCTGTCCCACGACTCATACATTCACTTAGATCTCACTTTGACCCTCCTTTGTTAGACAATATTAGATTATACTCGTATCTCATCCTCTGTTTCCAGAACAGAGATCAGCAACATCCTTTCACAACCCTAATTCTCAGAGTCCTATTGTACACCACCACATCGTTAGATCATTATATTTTTTAGCCATGACAAGATATCATTATATTTACAGATGATCATTGACAATAATGCGGATGAGAGTAGCTAGTTGATACTCTTCGTCATCTTTAGTAGGAGAGGATCAACCTATTATGTGTACTCTAGTAACTCTACTATCATCTGCCAACTCTTTTTAATCAATCAATATTTTGGTCAATTTATTGGAATGAAGCAATGTGGCATTGACACTTCAATCATATGGGCTAATTAGTTTTTTTAACACGATTCAAGAATGTTTCTCAACAAGAAATATCGTTAGTTGTGGTATATGATCATGTTATTTGGATTGTTGCTATTTTACTTGTTTCTAACTGGTGTTTCAAGATTCTTTGGTAGTGTTGTTATTGGATATTGGTATGAAATGTCTAATATTCGTCTGTTATGAATTTGGCAGATTAGATGTTCAACCATAGTCAGGCTCCTCGACGTGATTCTTGGTCAAGACAGTCAGATTGGTTACATAAAGAAAACGAAGAGAAAGAATTTTCTTCCTCGTCACAGTTCTAGCCTTTTTAAAGTTTCATTTAATGCAGAAGAAAATAGACTTTCCTTTCTTAACTCTTTGCTTGATATTTTGTTACTAAAGAAACATATAAAGAAAAGGTCTTTTACAACTGATGAATTTTTTATTGAATTTTCTTTGTTTATGCCTTGTAAATTTATCCATTTTTGTTGCCTTATCATAGCTGTTGGTTCGTTGCTTCTGTATTTGCAGGGCTTCCCTAGTACAACCACTTTTTCTGGTTGTAGAAAAACTTTTTTCTGATGATTGGCTTCTTTGCCTAATCCGTGAAAGTGAAAAAGGAAGAGTAGACCTATCTGATATTCCTGATTCTGTCGCCGGTGCTGTAAATTATGCTCAACAGACAACATTATTAATCCTTAAGGATATCAGTGATTCTATCTCGTTGGAGCGACCCTTAACGGTGAATATAATTTTCTTTTGAACACACTAAACTAATTTAACAACTTTTGGCTATCATCTTTTTCGTACGTGTACCGGACAGTGACAATTGTTTTCCTTGCAGGATGACATTTTTAATAAACTTAACATGAATCTTTTGATTGACTGTGCACGTTCTTCCAAGGATGTTGTGACTCGCAATCATGTATTCATGCTACTCTCTTCTATTGCAAGGGTTTCTTCTGGATGGTTTTCTGAGCATATCGTTCACATATTTACTGTAATTGGAGAAACTGCTGTAAAACAGGTTGGTTATTGCTTCCCAATGTGTATCTTTAGTTTCATGATTGGTAGATCTTCTAATTCTTTCGAAGGAAGATATGGTCAATTTTTTTCTTTCTAAACTGCATTCTCATATGAGCATTGTTGTTAAAATGTTCTGGTGTTGTTTAGTGTTATATTCCTCATTGGGGTGGGAGGTTTATCTTGATTAGATCTCTCTGTTAGTGATCATTCATTTTGTTAGTAATTTCTGTTTAACTTGTTTTATGGCTATATATAAACTTCAAAAAACATTTTTAGGTGTTTATGAATGTGAGGAACTACGTTATAACTTATAACCATAGCCAACAAACCTTATCCCATCTATTTGAAGATTCAAAAGGAAAATGGCTAATAGGTGGAAATTGACATGGATAATAGGTATTGCTCATTCTATATTAGAAATTGACATGGATAATAGGTGGAAAATGGCTTCTTCAATGATCCGTTTCCTAAGGTCTTCTGAAAAGTCATAGCAGAAATAACTGAGGTTACAAGATTTAGGTCCAGTCATGACTCTTTAAAGTTGAATATGAGATTAGCTTCTTGAAAATCTATGTTTGAAAGCATAGTTGAATGCATGGTTTACTTCAAAATTACATTTATCTAAGGCCTATCAGGTTGCGAATAATTTGCAAGCATTTGTAGTGGATAGTTATATTGAACGGCGTAAAATTTGAAAACCGATTCCTCTTGCACGTGCATGATGTGTGTCTGCCGAGGGGGTGGGAGTTGGGAATGGGGGGAGGGGGTGTGAGGGAGGAAGGGAGAGGTTTGTACTTGTGCAGTTTGTGGGATTCTCGAATATAGGATTTTAATAGCTGGGTAATGCTCTTCTCTTGACATGTTTCAATTCATTTAGGGACTACGCTTGTAGTATCTTCATTGTTGAGATAATTCTCTACCATTTATTTTAAATGTTATGCTTTTCATTGTGGATTCCGATCCATAAAAAAGGTTTTTTTTTTTCAAATTGACCACTATAAACTAGGCCAATGGCATAGTAACCCCTAAAAACTTTATATTTGCAAATCGACCCCTTCAAACTCTAAAGTTGTGCAAATATATCCCTTTGGTTGGCCGACATCTGAATATGGAGAATATACTCAGAATATTCTCTTCCTAGCTATTAGCAATAAACAACTAATAGGTTAGGACAATTTTACCTCGCTTGTATACAATTACATATATACCCTACCTTACCTCCACCTGTCAGGTCATAAAGGTTCATAATGCATTCAATTACACATATACCCTGACTCCAACGGTCATATTATAAATGTCATAGTTCACCTTTCAGTTTTGTCTCTGTGTTGCAAACTTGCACGGTTGTGGATGGGATGCATGGCTTGTAATGTTCTCCTTCTGACCTGATAGTGTACTCTTCAAACCAAACATAATAATGATATAAATGTCAATTGAGCGTACTCGTCTGTGTTAATTACACGACAACCAACACCATATACTTACGTGTAACATATATACCCTCCAACGGCTAGTTCATTATGCCCTCTATTTATACATCCTTTTATATGTTTTCTTCTCCACTGTTGCCCCATTTCTACTCTCATTTTCTCTGTTTTCTTCTCCACTATTGCCCCATTTCTGCTGGCCCATTTCCTCTATTTTCATCTCAACTGGTGCCCCATTTCCTTTTGCTTCTTCTCCATTGTTGCCCTATTTCTGCAGATCTCATCTCCACTTCATGGTAAATCTCTTCTCTACTATACTATATACTAGATATCTTTTCTCCACCCCTTGCTATGAGTTCTTCTAGCAAAAGCATGGCTTCTAAAAAACAACTTCAAGTAATGACATGCAATTGTGGCATGATTTGTAACATCTATGCCTCAAACCAACCACATAGCCGAGGAAGAAAAAATTTTAGGTGCTCTTTGTCCAATGTAAGTTTGTCGATTTTTTAGGTGTCCTTCGTATACTCTTCTTATGCTAAATGAATTTTTCTCAACATGTAGGTTACAAACAAGGGGTGTGAATTTTTTTGTTGGATTGATGATGTGAACCCATAGCACAGATGATCTAAAATATCAACTTCAATGCATTGAGAAGGGATTATTGAAGAAAATTGGTGAAATTGAAATGGTGGACATTGTGCAGAAGACAATGGAGGAACTGGTTTTCTATGTTAAGATTGTTGTCATCTTGTTTATTTACTTCTGGTTGTTGAAAAAGTTCATGTTGAAAATGTCTAATAAAACGTCCACAACACAAAAATAACTAAAAGTTATTCAACTGACCACCAAAAAGGAGCCCTGCAATCCCAACTGACTTAACAACCAGTGAACAACCTGCATATGAAAAACATTAAAATATGCGTAAGTCCCATACCCTTCATACAAAGGAATATCATGTATACAATGGAATTACATTCAACCTACCCTTCATACTGCATTGCATTGGCCATCCCTACGACCACTGGTATCACTTCTGCCTCGACCTCTAGAGACCCTTCCTTAACTACAACAATTACAAACATATTAGACATTTTGTAAACAATAAAATATGTGTAACCAAAAAGTATGTATGATATTCTATAAATTAACTAACCTTCTACCACCCCTGTTACCTCTACCTCTTAATGCAACAAATATCATGGATGAAGTACCATTTGAAGCCTGTGTACCTTCTTGAGTGCCACCAAAAAGTATGTATGATATCCCTACGACGGGGATACAGTTGGAATAGAGGGTCATTTTTTTTTTGGGTCAATTTCACTTAAAAATAGGTCGGGAAGATGGGTTCAAAGGTTATAACTGAACCTGGTTTCACTTATGATGCAGCCTGACCTGCATCTATGCTGACTTTTATCTATCTTTATTTCAGTCTTTCTTTATGCATAGTAATAAGGACTTTAGTCTTCTTCCTTTTATTTCAGCACCTAGAGGCCTTATTTCGATGTATTAGTTGCTTAGATCATGGGGGATGCTCACGATTATATTTGGATGGCTTTTGGGATCAATTCGGGTGTGTTTTGATGAGTTAATATAATAAAAAGGCTAGTAGGCATCATTTGGGCGACCGACGGTCGAGATTAGAACTCGAACCGACGACAGATGGGCAATAACTTAATAAATCACTGACGAGACATCAATTGGGCCTTAAAACGAAGGCTAACATGCTTTTAAGATAAGCCCAAAAGGGGTTGCTTTCACATCTCACGCCCTTCCCTCTCTCCCTTCTCGGTATCCATGCGCCCCCTCCCTTTTTCCACATATGGAAGAAATGGAACACCCTCTTGCTTCTTTCACACTGCAGCCCTCTCTCTATTTCTTTCTTTTTTTCCTTCTCTTTACTTATTGCCATCCCACCATCCAACCCTTTATTCATCTTCATCTAATCTCCTCCATCGAAGAGAAACCCTAGTTTTATAAAAAGAAAAGGATGAGAATAGGAGAGGGATCCTTGGCTGAAAATTTATGCACTCTTGTGAGAGTTTTGGGAGAGACTCGCGTCCCCCATAGTCTTCCTCGAGCGGCTTTACTCCGCGAAGGACTCGTCTGCATTTCCTTGCAACCCGCTGCAGTGTGAATGCCTCTACTATCATCCCTCCTTTAACTTACATCCCTTTTTTCTTTTCCGTAAAAATCTGCACGCTTATTATCGCTTTTCGCCTACATATCGTTGCTGAAACCTCATCCATTCGCCCTCCATTTGATGACAAAACATATACCGCTTATAGTTCTTTGATCGATAATCGTCGGAAGCCCATATGCCTGTCTATTAGTCTTATTTTTCTTCATTATTGGCTTTCTGCAATTTATTTTTATTATGTTGTAATTTCTGTTTTGTGGTTGAATCAAGCTCTTGTTGCGTTTTAACTCCAATTGAATATCAAATGCATGTGTCATCTAGTTCTACTATTAACAACCTTATTTGTGCTGATTTCTGTGGTGATTTTGTGCCTATGAAGCACAGACACGGGTACGGCGACACGATACGACACGACACGGACACGACGACACGACATTTCTTCAAAAATGAAGGACACGACACGGCTAGGACACGGCAATTAATATTTATTATTTTATATAAATAATATATAATACATGAATACTACATAAAGATGCTTAATTTCGAAGAATAATTCATAAAACATGCTCCAACTAGATGAGAAATTACTTTATGGTTATGTTTAAGAAATTTCAATGGTAGCACAATACCCAATTTGACAACTACTAGATTTTTTCTTTTGGTAATTTCAACGATTCAGTCTAATCAAAATTGAATTGAAGAGAGCAAAATGAAGTTTATTTACTATGGGGCCGGGTTTGGCACTATGGGATACTCACTAGAGGGCATAAGGGTAATGACAACTATCCAATAAAGTTCACAAAATCCACAAAGTTCTAGAATTATTGCTAAAAGATTATTTTAATATTTGTAAGAAAAACCCTATTAATTATATCCTATGATGTTATAACCTTAGAGAATATAAGTTAAAGCCAAATCTTAGTCACAACAGTCCATTACACCAAGCCCCAAACAAATCATCCAACTCATCCCTGATCCCATGCAAACAACGTCCCTGCCGTGTCCTGGTCATGTCCCAGCCGTGTCCTGGCCGTGTCCCAGCCGTGTCCGGCAGTGTCCTAGACAAAAAAAAACCAGGACACTTCGGAGCCGTGTCCGACACGTGTCCGGGCCGTGTCCGAGCCGTGTCCGTGTCCGACACGGACACGGGGCCCTCTACGAAGTGTCTGTGTTTCATAGTTTTGTGCTATACTGATAAGAAACGTCTAGTTTTGGGTCGCTAAAAGGCTTAAGATTGTAGTGCTCCTAGTTGGTGCCTACATCAATTTGGTATCATGGCTTGAAAGAATATGTTTGGGGCTCTTTTAAGCACGGAAAATCACTAGGGAGGATAGTTCAAAGATTTACTAATAAACAAACCCTAAAAATTTAGCACAACCCTTTGGATGAATATATTGGAATGAAACTACTAAAACACCTCCAATGACTTTTTCTGTCTTTATAATATTGATTATACATTTTTCCAACTTTAAATATACTCTTGATTCTATAGCCACATCAAGCAGTATGAATCCTCTCAAATTTCTATGACTGAAAACACTTCTGATAGAATGATAGTAGATTCAAACCACAAACTAGCATCAAAACAAGAGTAATACGAATAAAGCTTGCTTTGATGCTTATATTCTGTTCTTGCACATGCTTGTTTCAACAGCCACTATCCTCAAGTAAGTTGAATTGTAACATTTGAAGAAATTATAACAGGGCCAACAGTAAAATAGTTAATTGAGTCTAGTTCTACATGTAAATAGTGCCACATTAGTTTCTTGTTAGATGAGGTAAAATAGTAGACAGGTTGGATTTAAAAATGTCAGGTATTACACTGTACGTTATAGAATTTATCTTAGAATCAGTCATCACCAATAATCTTTCATTGACTCTTCCATACTACATATCTTAATTTTTAATGATCTGTTTTTATAGTATCATAGCAAGCAAGATGTCAAATTAACTACTTTTTTTTTTTTTGATGTGAAAGAGTGACAGCCATTCCCAACATGTTTTGGAGGATCTGATATCAACGATTGTTCCCTGTCAGTTATCCACGACTGCCAGTGTAGGCAAACTGTTTCAGGTATTGATACATTATTAGTTAATGATTGGACCTTCAAAGTTTATCTTTTTGTATTCCACTGATAGTCAGATGCTGCTTTCAGATTTTTATAAAAGTATTGCCAGAGGTTGCAGAGCACAGACGGCTGACCCTCATAGTGTACCTTTTGAGGTACGTATCAATTAAAGTTTTGATTAAGGTGGCTTCCTACTCTGTAATATTCTTAAGTCTAATTCAACTTATATTGTCGTTCAGGACTTTAGGAGAGAAAGGTAGCATGGGCATACTGGTTTTTCATCTTTTCTGCTCATTGATTCTCCGGACCAATGAATCTTCTTCTGAACATGGGCATGGGTTATTACCTTCATCTTCCACCATCCTAAGAGAGTGGGAATACATGTTTGCAGTACAATTATTCAATCAATATTCGTGTAAAATTTGGTTACCTTGTTTAGTAAATCTTCTACAAGAAATCGGAATGCACATTGCGCATGAAGAAGTATTCTCTGAACTACAGTTGGCAATGCAATTTATTCTACATAAATTGCAAGATACTGAATTGATTTTTGAGCTCGAGTCCGAGCAAGATGCGGATTATCTTCAGGTATGTTTATGTATATCGCATAAACTTTTTTTTTGTTTGCTTGATAGAGTTAGATTAACGTAAAATTATTACATCAGTAAGCATATATATGTTGATGAGCCATAAAGGGTCCTGAAAGTAGAATATAGTATTTCCCACATTTAATAACCCGAGTACTTCTTTTCTTGCTCTATTGTTTTTGCACAAAATCTTAAGTTCCTTTTTCTTTCATGTGTGCAAGTTTAGTTCTGTACAGATTCTCTCGACATATTACTTAGTCCATTATCAATGTGTACTTTATATTGTAGCTGATGCTTGTAGTTTACTTCTCAATTGTTGTTTGCTCAGCTTGTTCTCATTTCTTATTTGCGTAATTGCTCATCCACGGTTCATCCTTCCCTTATTTATATTTCTTAGCATGAAATAAAATATCTCTTAAGATTTTCAGCAAATTGCAAGAAATATTCTGATATTAAGATAAAGCTGTATTCGTTGATAAATATAGATGACATCATCTCAGCTTTATGGAATTATGCAATTCATTTATTGCGTGTGTGTGTGTGTGTGTTTGGGGGGGGGGGGGGGGAGTTGTTAGTATCTTACGATACATAATACGAACCGTACGATACGATACGATACGGGTGAAAAATGATATGATACTGGTGTACGTATCGTTTTTCATCGTATCAGAAGATACACGATACAATAAATATGATACGGTAAAAGTGAGTGCTTTGGATTTGGCTTGTTTTGAAACTTCTAAAATGGGGTTTTAATTATTTTTTTCTCAAGTTCCGAAAGGACTATACACGTTCGAGTTAAAGAAATAATTTATAACCCTTTCCAACCTTGGGTATAAAGAGAAGGGTACCTTTGTTGCGTAAGATCTTGAATACGGTTCTCACATCATCGTTGGGAACATTAATAATCATGGGCATTGACTTGAAAGTAGATATGTTTTTTCCCTTGTAGTACTCTTCCTTCGGATATATCCATTCCGAAAAGGATCAGGATCTTGTCCGAAAGACAATGGTAATGGTCTTGGAGGGTGTGGACCTCTGCCATACCACCCCTGGGATCGTGTTCAGACCTTCGGTCAAGCTATTAAAGAAAAGAAAACAAGATTGACATGAATAGTTGCACGTGGCACTTTGGGCCTTCATTGTGGGGCTTTTAAGGGGTTTTTAATGGGTTTCACAAATCTTTTATCTTTCTCTATAATTGTCAGAATCTAGTGTCATTTGGACCACTTTTTCAAGCATTGAAAGATTTGAAAAAACAATATCATTGAAGACTCACAAAGTCATTAAAGGTGAAGTTCAAATCTCATTTTTTGAGTACCTCAAAGCAGTAAAAAACCTTTCCTATTTGATCCTTTTGTGTATGGTTTTTTTTTAATAGATCATAGTTGTATATGTTTTTTTTAATACAAGTATATGTATCATACTTTTTGTATAGGCCCTGGGAAATGAAAAGGAATGTCTTACTCTTCTACTTTTGACTTTTCATAATAAATATTCTAGTATTTCCTATTAATTAGTATGTATATATACATATACAAAATTAACTATATCTTACGATACACGATACAAAAAAGGGAAAACGATACACGATAAGATACACGGTATGACAACCTTGGTGGGGGGCATAGCATTACCACCTTTTCTTGTACATTGGAAAACATTAGTTGACCGGAATAAGGTTGTATTAATCACACGGGCAACACTCGCACTTCTGTTTGTTACTTATTGTCCCTCGTTGCACCAAATATTAAGTTTCCTCTATACATGTTTTCCGTAACACACAACTCCAGACTGTCATCATTCATCAACTTCTCTCCACTGATGTAAGCCCCAATGAATGAAAACACTGATAAAATTTAGTGATATTAAAACCATGCCTTTTGCATCAAGGGTGCATTCATTTCCCAGGTCCTCCGGTTATGCGAGACTTCCATGTTCGACGAATGTTGGTTTGATATCATCGGGCCACGCATCGGACTGCTATAGATATAGTTGATAGAGGCAGTCCCTCCTTGTTGTGTATTGCAGTGAATTAAAACCCCTCATGGAACTACCTTAATGAGAAAGACTCTCCCACTCGATCTTGCGACCAGTTGAAACAACCAGGTTGGTTTCCATTTTCAATCGAATGGCTGGGTTGCATTTTTCAAGTGGCCCTCTCTCTCTCTCTCTCTCTCTCTCTCTTTATATATATATATATATATATATATATATATATATATATATATATATATATATAGAGAGAGAGAGAGAGAGAGAGAGAGAGAGACCCACATATACCAATGATCGCTAAAGGCAGATGATCGCTAAAGGCAGGGCCCACCTCTTCCGTATACAGCCTTAGTAGGGAAACCAACCACGATCAGAATCCACAAAGGTATGGTTGCTGCAATCATGTTTTTGTTGCATTTCTTTTGTTATCTCAAATTCGCTTGGTTAACCCTTACAATTGCCATAATAAAATGAAACTGTGTCTGTCTTTTTATTGTTTTAATGAAGCTCATGGTTCTGTCGTGCATGTTCTTAATTATGCGTTATGATTTTGCATTTGTTTGAATTTCATGTTAAATAGCAAAAGTTTTGAAGCTATCAGTTTAGAGTTATGAATCCATTTTCACAGCTAAAATTGGATGAATGAATTATGTAATTTCGCAGATCACACTTGGAGCACTTATGGAGCAGGTTGTCTTTCACAGTGTTAGACACAAACAAGTTGGCATTACCACAGATGTGAAGAAGGAACTAAAAGAATGTGTCAATAGAGTGTTAAAAGCTATTACAAGGTGGATGGTTCCCTCCGCATACTTTAAAGGCATTACCCAATTATTGGGGCATGCAGATGGAAATGTAAAAAGGAAGGTAAAACATGTCTTCTATAATTTCTAGGCTCAACTTATGTGCATTCTATAAATATATAATTTTTAGGGGCTGAAAAGTATTTATACATTTAAGTTCATGTTATAAACTAAACAAAGACATGCTAATCTTATATATTTTTTGTTGGAGACTTTGTAATTCATAAACTTTTATTGATGCTCATCTGTTCGATAATCTGAATGCTTGTAAGTTCGCATTAAGTATGAGTTCAACTACTTATTTTTTATCTTATAAACAGGCACTTGGGCTCTTATGTGAAACTGTGAAAGATCATGGTTCAGTTCAAAAGAAGCACAAAGAGACGAGAAAGATGAAGCATAACTCTAGTGCTTTTCATATAGATGAAAGTACCAGACCTTCTTTCAATGAGTTGTGCTTGAAAATTGTTCAGTTAATTGATGGTCCTCTGGATGATTTAGACACTTCCGTGAAGCTGCCTGCAATTTCTTCACTTGAAGTATTGACCAAAGAGTTCCCATCTGATAATATGATATTTGCCACATGTCTTACATGTGTTGTGAAACACATAAGTTCTACTAAGTTGGCTATTTCCTCTAGCTGTGTCCGGACCACTGGTGCTCTTATCAGCGTCCTTGGTTCAAAAGCATTATCTCAGCTTCCTCATGTCATGAAGAATATTTTAGGAAGATTTCATGAAATATCCAATTGCCCACTCGGAAAATCTAAACATAAAAATAAAGAGAAATTTGATGGTCTTTCAAGTCATAGAGTGTCTGTCTTGCTGTCAATTCTTATCACTTTGGAGGCAGTTGTAGAAAATCTTGGTGAATTTCTGAATCCATATCTTGAAGATGTCTTGGATCTTATCCTACTGCACCCAGAGTATGCTGTAGAAGTAGATATGAAGTTGACAGCGAAAGCTGCTACTGTTCGAAGGCTTCTGCCACAGAAGATTCCAGTATGTTTTTGCTTTATACCAGTGTTTAATTATGTCTGTGCCTTTGTTCATGCAGTAATTATTCTAATCTACATTGTTCATTATCGTTTAATATGCATGTTGTAGGTACGCCTAATGCTTATGCCTCTGGTGAAAATATATTCCAGTGCTCTCAAATGCGGTGAATCAAGTCTGTCACTGGCTTTTGAAATGCTAGCAGGCATGATTGGCGAAATGGATAAGTCGTCTATAGGATCTTATCATGTGAAGATATTTGAACAGTGCTTGATGGCCCTTGATATTCGCCGCCAACTTCCAGATTCGGTTAAGAACATAAATACAGTAGAACAAAGTATTATCAATACGATGATTGTTCTCACAATGAAACTTACCGAGACTATGTTTAGGCCTCTTTTCTTCCATAGTCTTGAATGGGCAGGATCTGAAGTTGAAGGAGTTGGGTCAATAGAAAGCAAAAGCGTAGATCGAACAATTTCCTTCTACAAATTGGTCAATAAACTTATAGAGCAACATCGGTGAGTCCAACATTTCAGTGCTTTTTGTAGTCTATTGTATCATGTTAACTTTTTCTATCCAAAATGATTGTCAAAATACTATGGATAAGATTCTTTGCCTTAATTCATGTATTTTAAGGTGGAAATGGCACAAAAAGTCTTCTGCCACATGAACCATTTAGTTGAATAATTTTTTGCCTTAATTCAAGTATTTTAGGGATAAGATATTTTAAGGACAAGTTATTTTGTTTCACAGATGAGACTTTGTACGTTTCTCCAATGAAATTTAGTGATGCACTAATTGCACCATTTTATTACTGTGATCATTATTTACTATAGTATTGTAAAATTAAGTTCTTGGTATTATTATGGTTTTATCCATCATCCCCTGGTTAGATTTCTTTGTTTTACTATTCGTATATCTAACCAGAAAGTGACTTCCATCTATTGGTTGGTTATACATAAGGGCATTTGGCAGGCTAATATTCATGGATCTATCTTTTTAATGCAGATCCTTATTTGTACCTTACTTCAAGTACTTGATTGAGAGTTGCACACGGTATCTAACTGAAGATCAAGATATGTATTCAGTTTCGTTGACCAAGAAGAGAAAGAAGACCAAGGTTGATGAGGCAGGCTCAAAAGATAAAATTGTTTTGTCCCCTAAGGAATGGCATTTGAGAGCACTTATTCTGAAGTCTTTATATCAATGCTTCCTCTATGATACAACGGAGCTAAAGTTTCTTGATGCCTCTAATTTTCAGGTCAGTTTCCTCTCTTTGAAATCTCAATATATGCTGCGCTCCTTTGGAGTACTAGGAATTTATGATGTCTCTCCAGTCCTTCAAAAAAGGGGAAATATTTAGGATCATTTGCCATGCTTGCTAAATCATTGTAGTTTTTTTTTTTGTTTTGGAATGTCTTTTGGTAATGTCAGCTAATTCACAAGAATAATTTGTATCAACCTCAGCTGCCAAGAAACTTGCACAACAAAACGTTACCTTCTCATTCAGGGATTATTGTTTACTTGGTTTAGAATTTTGATCCAAGATAGATTATGGATTCTTGAATTGGAGCTTTAAGGTTATGGACGAAGTTGGTCCATGAATAATCTATAGATTAAGGGTTTATAGTGTTTGTGAGCTAGGAGTGACATTTAACGGGTTACTGGGATTTTCAGGCATAATTTGATTAAAATAATGGTCAATTGTTACATATGTGAAATAAATCATTTCAGGACAATATGAACTTGAGACTGATTTGTGGATCAAAGGTTAGCTTAGTGTTTCAAGGGTTTTAATATGATAACATTCCGAAAAAAATCTAACGAGCGAAAAGATGACCAACAAAAGTAATGGGTCCCCATGGAGCTAAGTTTTTTATTGAAAATATCACTTTTACAAAGAAGTTTATAAAAGACATTAAACCAATCCTGAATTCAACTCTATTATAAGTAGAACACTTCCAACCAAGCATAGATCTCATAATCTTGCACAAACTGATGGACTCACATCAACGCTTTAAAATCCTTAAAACTCATAAAGTCACATAACTAACCCACCCCGGAAGTAACAAAAGATATCAATCTCAAAATTGATCATAGATATGGTATTACTTAGATATTTGTAGATTCTACCAACTCTCAGTATCCTAAACTCATTTTCCTCAATTACATAGTTGAGCCACCATACTCACATCTTACCTTTTTTAATCGAATGAACTATCACATCCTTTTTAATCACGTGAACTAAATTCTTCTGCCTGCGATCTTTTTTTAATCAAATGAACTATCATATCCGCTTTAATCACGTGAATTAAATTCTTCTGCTTGTGATCTTTTATGCATCGTGGCCACCAAACAACTGAACAAATGAGTCCTTTTCTGTGGGGCATCATGATCAATATAAGATGTGGCAGATGTGCATCACTATGCTACTCTAGTCGAGGGATTAAGAGTCACATCATTCTACCTGATTGTAGAAAATGTCACCCTTGTGCATACATGGTAATCAATAGCATGGCATGCATCCCTTTTAGGAGATTTTCATCCATGGAACCAGCATCTACCTGGATTGATGGCTCTATTTTTTACTGAAGCAATCATATGATCATAGGTATCTTGAAAAAAATCCATCTTTCATATTTTTTGTTACCCCACTTCCATTTAGTGATTTTTTAGATATTAATTTGAAACTCGAGTCATCCAAAGATTGACTTCCATTTGAGATCTTGGAAAGACATGAAGATGCTAAAAACTTGACAACGTTGATTGACCTTATTGTTCTTACAAATTTGTTTTACATCATTTTAGCCTCTTTTGTCACTAAGGCGCACTTGTCACCATAGAATCAAAACTCCGCTGATAGGCTCGATACCTAGTTGTACAGGCCGTTATGAGTTATGACTCGAGTTTGGACCAAGCCGGTACCGATTCACCCCCGAAACTGCATTGAGCCCCGTATCGACCGATACATTCCCGTATTTGTTTGTATCCATCGAGTTAGGAAGGTATCAGACGATACAACCTATTCGACTTAGAGTTTTGCAATTTCTTATATGTGCCACATATAAATTTACTTTTCAGAAAGTAAAATTTCACCAAGTCAGTCATGATCTCTGAATCATCCGAAAATTTATGGTCACATACGTGGTGGACTAAATGAAGGTGCATAATTTGCATTGTGGAATTGCAAAAAAAAATAAAAAATGCATTATGGCATGTAATCCTCATTCTAAGGAATGTATGGAAGAGAAATGGATAATTTCTAACACATCAGTATACATGCTCATATATCCCTTAGTTTTTCCTTTTACATGGTCCACCTATGCTTACCATGTTAAGGATAGTGTGAAGTGAATCCAACACAACCCATAACATTTACATCCATCAGAATGTTCTTAACAAATAGGAATAAAGTTATAACCAACATGATACTAAAAATTCTAAAACTATATAGAGAATTCATATAAATGGTCAACTCTTATACATGATACACCTAAGATGCATGCCCATATCCTACCCTAAACCTAAAACGCTAAAACTTAAACCTAAAGCTCATAAATCATGCCTTTATTTATGTATTATTTCTAATATTTTTAATTTATTTTTTTCTTTGTATTTTTTTTTTAAAAAGGCTGATACTGGTTTCAGCAATTACTGACCCATACAAAGTCGTATCACCGGTACGACTCGATCTAGAGTCGACCGATACCTGTATTTTAAACCTTGTTTGTTATCGTCTTCTTTTATCTACTTTCAATCAGTCATAAAAGGAGACAATAGAATCCCTTTGCAATCTATTTTCTTACCATGAACCTTATTGTGTTAAGAAGTAAGAAGCATTTTTCTTACCATCATGTTCTTCCTCTCAATAATAAAGCCATGATCATGGCTTTATTATTGAGAGGAAATAGTGTTTTACTTTTATAGAACTATCATACAAAAAGGAGCCATTCTATTTCCATATCCTAAATGAAACCAAGTATCTATGTATGATGTAACCCCATGCAACACTTCCTACTTTTTAATCATCTCTCGAGGTACAAAGTGTAAGTCTTTGACCATGCGTGTGATGCACGTGTGTGAGCCGTGGGCCAAAGTATTAATGGGTATTAAAAGGCTCATTGCATGATTTGCAAGCACATTTTGCATGACATCATCATCGTTGAGTTGCCTTTTGGGTTGCATTTTTTGGACATCTTGGCTCGATCTTGATGCGGCATGCGGTGCAGTTCATAGCAAGCTCAAGTCTAGTTCCATTTGGGCTCGATTTGGGATTCAATTGTGTCTACTCTAGTCCAATTCCTTCTGGATGAACTAGTTGGGTCCGTTTCACTGTAGGTGCACAAGCCCAGCCTCGGTCAGAACCCGTGTTGGTGCACAATAAAGTGTCGGATCCAACCGGATCCACATGTTAGCTTGCATTTGGCACATACTGAGTAAGTTTGGTCATAACCAGGTATTTAACGTGTATGCCACACATGCCTAGAAAGTAGAATCTAAAGAGTTGGATGGTTCATTCTCTATTGGCCTTGGGGGCATGTATAATACGTGGTCCTACGATCCTAAGAGCCATGTTATTTTGTTCCCGCTTGAGGGACATGTCTAGTGAGCAAAGGCCCACTTTTCAACAAATGTTGGGGCACCTGTTGGGCTTGAGAGGATCCGATCCTATCCCGTGATAGTTGGTGGGCTAGTTGTGCGCGTGCGGTCTAGAGTGGCTTGCATGCCTACCATCTGTATATACAGTGGTCTGTTAGAGGTCCAAGAGGATCTGCATGAGTAATAAAACACTTAGGAGATAGGTTGGGCATAGAAAATCAAGCATATGCAAACTAACATCTGTATGGAAACATGTTGGGTTTACGCCCAAGGTATGCAACTTATAAATAGATAGGGGTAGCAGAGCTCTCGTTCATATGGATGAATTAATATTCATATAGAATCAAGCGATTCTCTTGCTGGTTATAAGCAGACTTGTTCTGGAGAGAGAGAGAGAGAGAGAGCTTCTTATAGTGTGTTTGGGTGATTGAAAAATGGGGATTCTGGGGGAATCAACACCATGTTTGGCTCACCCATGATTTGACTAGTGGACGATGCCCCACCTCAGAACTGATTGGGAACAAACCTACAGGAAAGGGATTTGTTTCTCTCGGTGAAAGGAGGTATTCCAAATCTTTAGATGAGGAAAAGAAAATTTATCACCTCAAAATCTGCGATCTCTTTCCTACCTTCAAACATGACAAAAGAACCAGGGATTCTCAAGTTCAACAATCCCCAACCATCCAAACAAGAGAAAATGGAGTCGAAGTCTCTAGCAAAGTTCAAAATTACAGTATCGGTCAGCTCCGGACTGGTACGCATCAGCCGATACGGTTTGATACCGATTGAGGACAACCCCCCCCCCCCCCCCCCCCCCCCCCCACACACACACACACACAAAAAAAAAAAAAAATTGAATGAAAAAAAACTAAACTTGTATGTACCCGTTCGTACCGGTTAGCGTCAGTTTGAACTGGTCGATATGTACCGGTACCAGCCGGTACAGGTCAGGTATTAGGATTGGGAGAAGTACTGTTCCCGGTCAAGCCAAAACCGGTACGTACGTCGGTTTTTTAAACCTTGGTCTCTAGCGTGAATCACTTGCCCTAGAGATTTGGAATCCTCCGTGGGGAGAATTCACCCCTTTTCCCGCGCTCCTTAATATCCAATCAGAGACAGAACAAGGACGGATTTCCAGTCTATCCACGATATTGTTCTTTGATCTTGAAGGTAAGGGGTTGAGCCTCACATTGAGACCTTACATGTTTTCTAAGGGGAAACTGCCTATTTTCAACATGAAACCAAGATTAGACGTAGTGCACGAATCACAAATAGAGGGGGTTGGTCTTAAACTCCACATTTGCATGCATAGGGTGATGCTCATTTGTGGAGTAGCTGGGTATGCTTCATAGTCCAGTCAGAAAACTGTGGCTTCCTAGATCATAGAGGTCAATTATCCGACCTGACTGTCTTATTTTTTTTACAAATCCAAGCTATGGAACTCATGCATTAATATTGTTTTCTAAAATTTGTCTGAAAAACAAATTGTAGTCTACAAGCAGGATGTTAAATTGTGAGCCTTTAAGGTTGTTAGACCCTTGTGTTCCGAGTTGGTGCACTTCGAATGATTTAGGTATATCCTATAGACAAACCTTTCTTGTAGCCCTTTGCATGTAAGGGGCAATTTATCATCTTACAGAGAACGTAGATATTATGCACAGCTGACCATTGTTTGCAGTAGTATATCTTCTGGAAAACAAATATTTTATAAATTACCCTGATGAGTTCCATATTCTACATACAGCTGGATGGTAAGGAGTTGATATCAGCATTTGGCACCAACTTTCATTCATGCATAAAGTCGATATGATCAAGTTCCCATCTTGAATCTAACTTGATCACAGACTTTTCAGTATTTTGAAACCCAGCATTATCCATAAGCTTTCATTTGCTTCTTCCCATTTAATTTCTAAATTTTACCTCTAATCATTTAGGTAGTTAAGCAAATCGTTCATCTTGCCAAGCTAATCATTTGTTTTCCTGACCTTTTGATCAAGTTCCATGAAATCTCATCACAATGCACGTCCAAAATCTGACTACGAAGTTGTAGTGCTTTATGAGTAATGATGTTGTCTCGAACCTAAATTCTAAAACCGAAATTGATGTAGGAGATTAAGTTCACTAGTTTGGGATTGTGTGGATTTGATATTTTGATGGTTTTGTGATATACAATAGTTGTGGATAATGTTGGTAGGGTTAGGATTCAGTTTTTGTGATTAGGTGGCTTTAGCTAGTGTTGCAAGGGCTTTATACAGGAACATTAGGGTTAACTTTTAGTGTTGCAAGGGCTTTATACAGGAACATTAGGATACTGATTTAAGTGCTATTGCCTTGTCAACTAAGTCAACATATAGGTATCGAGGCACACCTGCGATGTTGGCACTTTCCCGGGCCCCTAATAATTGCAATTAATTATCCCCTAGCAGTAGTGGGAAGTTGAATAACCAAGAAATGCAATAGCCTCTAGCTGGGTTTTGGTCTTGATGTCCATAGTTGTGGGACCTTTTCACTCCCACCACCCACAAAGAAACACCAAGAAACCAAGTACTAGATTAAAACCTGAAAGAGGTAACCAAGATTCATGCCATGACTTTTGAAATTTATTATTGTTCAGTTCGTGGGGCTCACATGTGGTCGTATGTTGTTCCAGGTCTTGTTGAAACCTATTGTTTCTCAGCTTGCGGTGGAACCACCAGCCTTCCTCGACATGGATGGACCTACTGTGGGCGAAGTTGACGAGTCCCTTGTTCTGTGTCTGGGTCAAATGGCCGTTACAGCACGTTCTGATGTTCTATGGAAGCCGTTGAACCATGAGGTCAGCGTCGAAACATTTCTTGTACACAATCTCATGAGCATTGTGGGTGAATCATTCAGATCTTTCTTTCTTTTTTCACAGGTGCTGATGCAGACGAGGAATGAAAAAATCCGTCCGAGGATTCTAGGGCTGAAGGTTGTCAAGTACTTGGTCGAACACTTGAAAGAGGAGTATCTAGTTCTCCTGCCCGAGACTATCCCATTCCTTGGTGAGCTGCTCGAGGAGGTGGAGCTCCCTGTTAAAACTCTAGCCCAGGAGATTCTAAAGGAGATGGAGACCCTTAGTGGCGAAAGTCTTCGGCAATACCTTTGAGAAATGAAATGAAGAGCCCTTCCATCGCGCATCAGCTGCAATGGCCAGAAGTTGGTGGCTGGAGAACCGGACTCTCTCTCTCGCCACTACCATTGAGAAATGAAATGAAGAGCCCTTTCATCGCGCGTCAGCTGCAAAGGCCAGAAGTTGGTGACTGTAGAACGTCTCTCTCTCTCTCTCTCTCTCTCTCTCTCTCTCTCTCTCTCTCTCTCATCGAAATCTTTCGGCTTCGGCTTTTCTCTTCATCGTTCTTACAGGGTTTTTTTTTCCCAATTAGAACGAGTTTGTATATTTTGGTGGCGGCATTCAGTTGAATGACAACGAGGCAGTCCTGTAAGAAGATATGTAAGGTATAAGAGTTATTGTGCTGATTAAATTAAACCTTTGATTTCTGAATGCAATATCAAAGTGTGCATGGAGGTGATGTTGGTTAAACAACTGAAGTACTGAAGGAGCTTAGGCTGTCTTCTTTTCCTGGGAGTTGGAACTCTCAAGAAACGGGTTCATTCTACCAATGCATCATCTGTGGATGTACATTCTTTCATGAGGAGGATGGGGAAGGTACAGAGGGATTCACAAGTCCTTCGTTCCGGTTGAGAAATGAAATCCCACAAAAAGTGGGCTTTGATTTCCCGGGGAACAAGCAAGCATACAAGCCCTGTTTGGAAAAGTACATAGGAAATTAGAAATGGCCTATTTCCCAGGAGTTCCGACTCCCTATGGAAGGTACATCGACTATTAGTGTGCCGGCACAAGATAGACCAAGGATCAAAACTCACCGCGCAAGTGCAAGAGAAAAACCCCGATTTTCAATAACCCAACAGGTTGGAAAGGCTTGCTGCTAAGGTGAGGAGGTCCGCCACTACAGAGCAAGTGGAAATCACTCATTCGAACCCTTCAACAACAAGGCCATGAATTGTATGCCTTACCAACTGAGCTATTAGTAGGAGGCAACACAGATTTAAAACATTTTTTGCCTTCAGATGTTTATACTCAAGATAGTAATGCATACAAATTCCGTCCTAAAATCAAGGAAATTGTCATTTCAACATAGTACATGACATCTCCAGGCCACCAGATCGAGATGCCACAGCTTGGCGCAAGCATAAACAAACCGCCATGGAACCCTTTCAGACACCACAAGGTCCGCCACTCCGGTGGAACCCAAAAAAGGTCCTCCAACAACACCACCACTGCTGGTAACCAAGATGCCACATGCCGGCGTAGACAACCACAAAAAAAAAAAACCCCACACCGGCAGAGGCACACGACACCAGTGGGGTGACGATACAAACCGGCAAAGCACCAGACCAGCAGAGGACAAGGGGTAGAGCCCCCAAACATACAACATCAAAAGAAAAAAATAAACAAAAACCCTTCAATGCGGGGACTGGGGGGGGGGGGGCGGAGGTGTATTACTTTGTGTGGACAGATGGGGCATTCCAGACTCCAGAAGAGATTGCGGGTGGAGCTTGGGTGATCGTAACCGTGACTGGACAGTTATGTATGGCTGCTGCATTCCGATGCCGGGTAGTTTCTACCAAGCAAGCAGAGTTATGGGCGATTAAAGGAGCTTTAGAGGAAATTGAGTAGCAGGAGCTCAGTCGGGTGGTGGTGTTCACAGATGCTAAGAATGCCCGCGATACCATTGTGTTGGACAAATCAAGCTCCAGGGAGTCGCGTACTCTTCTGATCTCATGTCAAACTATTTGATCTCGTCGTTTGGCGGTACAGCTACAGTAGGTTCCCCGAACGGTGAATGGGGCAGCACACTGGTTGGCTCTTCAGGCTCGTGTTTTTCGTAAGGAAGGTTTTTGGGATGAGATTTACATCCTGATCTGCTGGGTCTGGCTTCTGAAGTCATACAGTCATGTTGTAATGGCCACCTTCTGGTCTACCAAAAAAAAAAAACATCAGCATTGCGGCAACATGCACGAACCGCCTCAGCACCCCCGATCCACCGCTGAGCCACCAGTCACCACCACGATCCTAGGCCGAGAGCCGCCCACCTAGCTGGAGCAGGGACCCATTGATCCTCGCAAGGAGGGGTGGTCTGCACGACCCGTGGGAGATGTGAGCTTCAAAAATCCGATGGCACCGACACTCCCTGAGCCAAAACCCTACGCAGGAGAAGGGGAAGAGTAGACCCAATGCCTACAAGGGTAAGGGAAGGGAACCAAAGTCCGATCCCTGGTGTAGAAGCCCCGCCAAAATCCCAGACTCCCCGGAGCCGCCAGTAGACCAAGGAGGCCAATAGAGAGATCACCGAAACCCTACACCAGGGAACAGGAGTAAAGGGAAAGGGGCGCTCCGAGTCCTCTCGCAAAGGTGCACCAACACCTCTTGAGCAGAGTCCCATTATTTCTCACAAAAAAACACCAAGAAAAAATACAACAAAAGCATACACATGTTCTTGAATAGGCCACTCTTCAAAAATACAGAAGATATAAACCCTAGATTTTGTCCTCTAAACTGATGGGGGAAAAAAAAAATTTGATTGCCCGTAATACAGTTAGCACTCGAGAATTCTGACAATCGCAAACTAATGACCCGACCGACTCCAATCAGTAGGTTAATCGCAGACAACATCAGAGTAAAAGACTATGGTTCTCCGCTCACAGTCCTTCACATTTAACAGCTCGACGTCGAAAACCTCGAACTGTTTTGAGCTGAAAAATGTGGATGGTCCAACCTGCGATGAATAAGTTGGATCATCAGCAATTTTATCGGAGATACAAACACTAGTTGAACAATTTGGGCTAAAAAAGAAAAAATAAAATTAGTGTCATAGCTCAATCAAAACTCTCAAGTTTGACTAAAATAGTTTCTCCTAATCTAACCCCACTTATGCTTTTCTACAATCACTAAAGAAATTCAGTTTTCTTCTAGCGGGTGCCGCGAGAACTTGAGCAACGATTACGAGATCCCGAAGCGCTCGTGTGATTCAAGAACATGAGGAACGACAACTCCGTAACCCCGGAGCGAGTTAGAAAAGGTGTGAGGACCATGTTATCTTCCTCTCTCCTCATTTCGCATAGACCTGTACTCCACAAAATTTCTGCATCTTTTCTATATCTTGACACTAAGTATTCATTGTTCTTCCGTAAATCCTATCGTAATCCATCAAAACTAGTTTATTTTCGCATCGACCAAAAATCTGAACGAAAATAGCCCTGAAACCTATCAGAACCGGAAACCAGACTATAATCCTCGCCACATAAGCTTACTACAATCCTCAAACGGAAGTCCCTTGATTTTGTCCATTCTTCTTCGCATCTTCGACGTATGATCCTTTATGCCGCTGAAAATCTGCACACATATATTTTCCTTTCAGCTTCATGTTGAGACCAATCCTTCATCGTGGAGTCGGGTGCTTTCTAAATATCCTGATTTTTGCATGATGTGTTACCCAATGAGCTACCCCCCTTAATGGATATTCAGCATGTCATTGATCTAGTTCGAGTGTCCTTATTACCCAATTTACACATTATAGGATGAAATCATTGGAACATAACTCTGGTAAGAACTGTAGCAATTTCACAGTGTAACAGAAATGCCCAATAAGTTGACTTCATTAAGTTATGCCGGTGTAAATTCTAGTCTAGTGACATGATGACATCCACCTATCAAAAACTTGAGCCGGGCAAGACCTCTGCTTATGACTTTTAAGGTCCCAGACCAGATAAGATCGGGGCTAGTCCCCTTACAGCCATTAAATCCTATCTGGGAGCATACAATAAAATAATCACACAAGGCGCCAAAAGATAAATACGTCCAAAGAAGAAGAGAACCGTAGAACTCACTGGAGGTCCAAGTTCCGGAGGAATAATGATTCTTCTCTTTCCTCCTGGCTTCATGTCCCGTATTCCTTCTTCAAACCCTGCATTGACTCATCCAATGTTTAGTTTATAATACAGATGTGAAAAGATATGCTAGAATGATTTTGGGTCAAAATGGCTTTGCCTGGAACTAGAGTTTTATTGCCCAGTCGAATTTTGGCAGGTGAACCCTGCAGGTAAGTGCTATCAATACGACGGCCTGATTCATTGTACCCAACATAGTGAAATGTCACCTGTCATTCAAAACGCCCAGTTCAAGAACCTCTTGATGTAAGGAAATAAATCTAGACAATCACATAATGAACCTACAACCTAAATGACCACAAAGGATTAACGTCTTACGGGCAGGTGAATGTGTCTATATATTACTCACTTTCTTCATATGATATTTGCCTCATAAAGCGCAAAGTTCTTATAGCATTCTGTTCATCAAAATTTAGAAGCCAGCAATTACTCTCTCTCTCTCTCTCTCTCTCTCTCTCTCTCTCTCTCTCTCTCTCTCTCTCTCTCTCTCTCTCTCTCTCTCTCTCTCTCTCTCTCTCTCTCTCTCTCTCTCACACACACACACACACACACACACATGCACACCCCGCAGAGCAAGAAACAGAGAAGGGAGATCAAGAAACAATGGAAAAGATAACAGGTGTGTAGCATTTTGCACAACTCCTTCAAGCTGAAACATCTAAGCAAGAAGAGAGAAAGCACAAATCAGGTGCCCATTACCCGCTTGTTCACTCCTGCATTCTCTCACTAATGAGAAATACGGCCTGTGACAAACCCTAGAGGAAGAGAGGAAGAGAGAGGAGAGCTAGGGTTTGGGGAGAGAATGGAATAGAATCTCTCATTAGGCCAATAGGCAACTATATATTGAATACATGTGAGTCATATATATATATACCCTAAGTGTATGTATATACACTAATACATCTTAACACCCCCCCTCAAACTCAGGGTGGATCATGCACCAAGAGTTTGGCAATCAAAGACCGAAAACGTGGTGTAGGATGTGACTTCGTGAAGAAGTCTGCGATCTGCTCTGCTGAGGGAATGAAAGGTAGTGAGATTGTCATGGCCTCATACTCCTGTCGGACGAAGTGACAGTCAATCTCGATGTGCTTTGTCCTTTCATGAAAAACCGGGTTGCTAGCAATCTGAATAGCACTCCGGTTATCACAGTGAAGTGGAGTAGGCTCGGAGAAAGCAACACCGAGATCACTGAGGAGACGTCGAAGGTGAACTATCTCCTTAGTCGTGGAGGCCATGGCCCTGTACTCAGCCTCAGTGCTAGAGAGAGACACCACTTTCTGCTTCTTGCTGCGCCAGGATATCAACGAGTCGCCGAGAAACAAACAGTAACCAGTGGTGGAGCGGCGTGTAGTCGGATCTCCAGCCCAGTCTGCATCTGAGTAGGCTCTAAGTCTGAGAGAGGAGGACGACGACAGAAACAAAAAGCGAGTAACTGTCCCTCTGAGGTACCGGAGGATCCGAAGAAGAGCACCGTAGTGAACGGAGTGTGGAGCTGCAACAAATTGACTGACAATGCTGACAGCGTGTGCAATGTCAGGCCGAGTGATGCAGAGATAGACGAGCTGTCCCACAATCTGCCTGTACCGAGTGGGATCTGAAAGAGGAACTCCATCTGTAGGACATAGCTTCGAGTGAAGCTCAAGAGGGGTGTCTACTGTGCGGTCATCTGTGAGGGCAGCACGACTAAGGATGTCTGAAAGGTACTTCTGCTGAGAGAGCAGAATGCCATCTGTACTGTATGCTACCTCAAGACCAAGAAAATAGCGAAGCGTACCCAAATCCTTCATCTGAAATTGGTTCCTCAAGTGCTGCTGAAGACTAGCAATCGCAGCAGAGTCATCTCCAGTGATGATCATGTCGTCCACGTATAACAGTAGAATCGCCCGGCCCTGCGGGGACGACCTGACAAACAGAGAATGGTCCTGACTGCTCTCTGAATAACCAAGTTCCCGGACAGCACGGCGGAACCGCTCAAACCAGGCACGAGGAGCTTGCTTGAGCCCATAAATGGCCCGACGAAGGCGACACACGTGCTGAGAGGGAACACGGAGACCAGGAGGAGGATCCATGTAGACAGTCTCAGACAGGTCGCCGTGGAGAAAGGCATTTTTCACGTCCATCTGAAGAAGGGCCCATCGATGAACAGCTGCAACTGCCAAAAGAGTACGAACGGTGGTCATCTGAGCCACCGGAGCAAAGGTCTCCTCGTAGTCAACGCCATACTCTTGAGTAAATCCACGAGCCACTACCCGAGCCTTGTGACGCTCAATGGATCCATCAGGGCGGTGCTTGACCTTATAAATCCACTTGCAGCTGACAGGCTTAACGCCAGAGGGCAGAGGGACAACATCCCAGGTATGAGTCTGCTGAAAGGCCTGAAACTCCTCATCCATAGCCTGACGCCACTGAGGAAACTGAACTGCCTCAGAGTAGGATCGGGGCTCCTGATCTGTGTGCACAGCAGTAAGAAAGGCAGTAAACTGAGGCGAGTAACTGCATACAGAGGCAAAGCCAAAACGATCAGGAGGGCCAGTGTCGTGGCTAAAACGGTCAGGCGGGTGACGCTGGCGCGAAGGGTAGCGAGGCGGGCCTGGATCCACGACTGGCAAGGACGGAGCAGGCACAGGAGGCGAAAGACTAGGAGAGACCGCAACAGCAGGAGAGCCGGCATCCGCTGAGAAGGAAGGACACGGAGACACAGGGGTAGGCCGGCGAGAGTAGACCTGAGGAAATGGAGAGACAACCCGGGGAGGAGAAAGAGGCACGGGCAGAGAGGAGGAAGCCTCGGAGGAGTCCCCTGGAGACGCGGGGGAAACAACTGGCAAAGGATCCCGTGGTGCCGAGGGAGCTGGAGGTGGGGAAGGAGCCGACGGAGTCGGGGGAACGAGAGAGGCCGACGAGGGAGGCAGAGATGTCGATGATGGAGGAGAAGAGACCTCGAGGAAGGTGAGATCCTGAGCTTCAGGAGAGTAGTAGGGCGTATCCTCGACAAAGGAGACGTGTCGAGAGATACGCAAGCGACGAGCAACAGGGTCATAGCAGCGGTACCCCTTGTGCTCAGTGCTGATCCCAAGAAGAATGCACTTAGCTGCCTGAGCAGACAGCTTTGTGCGCTCATGGAGAGGAAGAAGAACAAAACAGGTGCACCCAAAAGTGCGAAGAGGGCTGTAGTCAGGAGTGGTAGAAAGGAGACGCTCATGAGGAGATAAGGCGTCCGGAAGAACTGACGAAGGAGTGATGTTAATAAGCTGGACTGAGGTGAGGAGAGCCTCAGCCCAGAAGCGCCGAGGAACAGAGCCAGAAAGAAGGAGAGCACGAGTAGTAGCAAGAATATGGCGATGCTTGCGCTCAGCAACACCATTCTGCTCATGGATGTGAGGACACGAGTGCTGGAAAATAGTCCCATGGGACTGAATAAGATCGCGCATAGCGATGGATAGATACTCAAGGGCACAATCAGATCGAAAGATCTTGATGCGCCGACTAAACTGCGTGTGAATCATGGAGGTGAAGTCCTTATAGACTTGGAGGATATCCGATCGATGGCGAAGAAGATAGACCCACGTGTAACGACTGTAATCATCCACAAACGAGACATAATATAAATATCCATTCATAGAGGGGAGAGGAGAGGGGCCCCAGATATCAGAGTGAACAAGATCAAAAGGAGCAGAGCTCTGAGAAGTACTTAATGAAAAAGGAAGGGCAGCAGCTTTTGCAAGCTTGCAGCCAGTACAAGTAGATAAAGATGAAAAAGGACCACGACCTAGAGCTCCAGAATGGAGTAATCTCTTAAGTCGCGGTTCCGACACATGACCTAGTCTCCTATGCCACAGGTCGGCATTAGGAGAGACAACTCCACAAAACCCAGATGATGACGGATCCAAAGAGTGAAGAAACTCCATCTGGTAGAGCCCGCCAGCCCTACGACCTGCTCCAATCGGTCGGCCAGTACGCAGATCCTGCACAGAACAAGCGGAAGGAGTAAATGTCACAGAGCAGCCAGAGTCACACAAAGCACTAACAGAAATCAGGTGCATGTGGAGTGTGGGAGCATGAAGCACATCGGATAAGGAGAGATTGCAAGCAGGGGCGGAGGCTGAAGTAATGGATCCAGACTGTAAGATGGCTAAGCGAGAGCCATCTGCAGTGTGGATCGGTGGCAGGTGTGGCGCAGGCTGACAGGCAGTGAGCAAGGAGGCATCCGGAGTCATGTGGTGTGAGGCGCCCGAATCCAGTATCCAAACAGCGGTACTACCAGAAGAGGCAGAGAAGGCTGAGGCGCTGGAAGGTCCAGGAGTAGCGGCAGACTGCTGAGAAAGTCGAAGCTGAGCTAGTTCTTCACGAATAGACTGTAGATCGCCAGCTGTGACGGAAGAGGCAGCAGCAGCAGTAGGAACAGGGCGACCACGACCTCGAGCTCGTCCTCGACCTCGATCTCTGTAGGTAGGACGCTTCTCTGGATGAAGTGAGAAGCAAGTGTCCACGAAGTGGCCCGGTGTCTGACAGTGAGTGCAAAACGGTCTACCATGGGAGGCAGTAGCTGGTGGGCCTGAGACCGGCGGCGGAGCAGCAGCAAGAACACCCTAAAGACCGGATGGAAGAGGTAAGGCCCTGGAGGCAAGAGTACGCAGACGAGTCTCTTCAGCGACCAGCTCAGCCACAGCCTCATCAAGACGAGGAAGGCTATCCCGGTGAAGAAGCTGACCTGCCAGAGCACTGAACTCTGGTCGTAGGGCGGCAAATAGCTGATAGAGCTGAAGGCGCTCCCGGTAGAGCTGATACTCGACAGCACGGGATGGATCAGGAACGGGAGCAAGATCCTGAAGATCACGCCAATAGGAGCGCATTTGACAGTAAAACTGTTGGACCGTCAACTCTCCCTGCTGTGCCGACTGGGCCTGTGTGAGAAGCTGATACTCACGTGCTCCACTCTTCTCAACAAAGCGAGCAGTGAGCTGTCCCCAAATCGCTACAGAAGTGGCAAGCCCAACCATGTCCCGGCGAAGAGAACGATCCACAGATGCAACAAGGTAGGCCTTGATGCGCTGATCGCGAAGGCGCCAGGGACCGTATGCTGCATCGGAAGCAGAAAGCATGAAAGTGCCATCAAGGTGACCGCGAAGATTGCGACCCTCAAGGGTGGATTCCACCGTGGCGGACCATGCCGGCCAGTCGGAGGCCTCTTGTAGAAGAAAGTCGGTGGCGAGCGGGAGAAAATCCCGTGGAATCTCGTAGGGAACCACCGGAGGAGACGGCGGAGTCGTCATCGAAGAAGTCGAGGACATGATTGTAGAGAGTGAATGCTAGCGGCAGGCACGGGAGTGAGTGCGAGAGCGCGAGGTCGCAGTGGCAGGGGCTCGATCGCAGGATCGCAGGGGCAGGGGATCTGAGGGCAGTGGCAGGGGCCGGACTCCTGCCGGACTGCTGGACGCGGGGCTGAACTCTGGTCGCAGTGGCAGGGGCGGCCGGATTTGAGGGCTGGATCTGGTCGCAGTGGCAGGGACTGCTGGACGCGGGGCCGGATCTGGTCGCAGTGGCAGGGGCGACGCGCGGGACGCGGGAGGCTCAGGGACTGCTGGACGCGGGGCCGGATCTGGTCGCAGTGGCAGGGGCGACGCGCGGGACGCGGGAGGCTACGCGCGGGACTCGCGCAGAGCGCGAGGCAGGGGCGACGCGCGGGATGCGGGACGCTACGCGCGGGACTCGCGTGGACGCGAGGCAGAGCGCGAGGCAGGGGCGACGCGCAGGACGCGGGACGCTACGCGCGGGACTCGCGTGGACGCGAGGCAGAGCGCGAGGCCGGACTCGCGCTGGACGCGAGGCAGAGCGCGAGGCAGAGTGCTGGACGCGATGCAGGGGACTCGCGCGATGTGCTGGACGCGAGGCACACCGGAAGCCGGACGCGGGGGCTGCGATCTGGATCTACAAAGGCAAGGGAGCCGTGGACGACGCCGGCGATCAACCTCGCTCTGATACCATGTGACAAACCCTAGAGGAAGAGAGGAAGAGAGAGGAGAGCTAGGGTTTGGGGAGAGAATGGAATAGAATCTCTCATTAGGCCAATAGGCAACTATATATTGAATACATGTGAGTCATATATATATATACCCTAAGTGTATGTATATACACTAATACATCTTAACATAAGCTCATTACCTTATCAATATGCCACCAGATTACTGTCACACAAGGGAGAATAAAGCAATAAAAAAATATGCCACCAGATTACTTTCACACAAGGGAGAATAAAGTAATCGAAAAATATTTAGAGCTAGAACAGGCACCTTATCAATTACATCCTTAAATCCCCAAGGACATTCATAATTACAGAACATCCATTGAAACACATTCTTGAGGAACCCACGTTACCTTTGGTTTCATCACAGATTAAGAACAAAATTTACACAATTGAGAGGTCCATGGCTTGTAATTTATTAGGGTTCATTACCACGATGAAAAATGTGAGTCCTAGAGTTTGTTGGCAAATCATACAAGTGGGTGAGCAAATTCAACATTTCAGGTCGACGGATCTCGCAGAGTAGACCATTAGGAATATCAAGTGACTTAGAGACTTAGTGAACCTTAAGTGGCTAGTCTAGATAGACCACTTTTTCTTAAATAATTTTGTACTGGAAGTCAGGATCAATCAAAAAAATATTTGAGAAAACAGGCAAGGCGATCGATTGGGGACTTCAACTCAATCAATCTGATCATTTCTAATTTGATCAATAGGGGAATTTCAATGTCGATTGGTCAGACCTCTGTAGACAAAACATGTTTTAGAATTCTGAATTTCTGATCGGTCGAGATCCATTGTCAATCGAAAGGAGTTGTCCTAGATAAAACTCTTCCAAATTTTTGATAGATCGTGAAGTCAAGTTGATCGATCAGAGTCTTGAAGACTGAACAGTCATGTTCGTACACTAATTCCATTCAGACCCTATAGTTTAGGCTTGCGGACTGGGTTTTCACTTTTCAGAACCTATAAATAGATCTTTTAGCACTAAATTGAACTTTCTTAAATCTATTAAATCAATGTTTTGTGAAAGAATTTTATTTGTGCGAATTTAGTGCCATCTTATTTGGGAAGATCCATTAGCCATCCAAGCCATGGAAGCTTCAAAATCTTCATATTCCTTGGACCTTGAGATTGTTATTCAGCAAGTTCCAAATAGTTGGCCGAAGGAATCTTGAGCAAGGATCAAAATACCGGCCGGTACGAACCGTACCGGCCGGTTCAAACCGGAAACCGGACCGAACCGCACCAGTATCCAATCGATACCGGTCGCGGGGGTTAAATCACCTAAATACAGGCCGGTACCGGTTCGAACCGGTACCGGGTATGAAGTATCAATTTGGATGATTTTTTCATTCCGATTTCATTTTTTTGGGCTTCTTTCTTCATTCCCACATGAGGTGAACCTCCATACTAGCTCAATTTGCAAGATTTGAAGCCAAAAACTCGGATTTGCAAGATCAAAACCACATTTGAAGGTATGTTTTCATAATTTTTTTCATTTTTCTTTTGTTTTGTTGTATTTTTTTTGAAAAAAATCAAATAATTGTGGTGAAAATGTTGAAATGGGCTAGATCTATGCCATCAATGCTTAGATCTATAAGCATCATCTCCAAATTTGCATGATTGGTTCATGCAAATTTGGGGGGTTTTCAATTTTCTTTTCTTTTTTTGCATTTGTTTTAAAAATAAACCAAATAATTGTGGTGAAAATGTTGATATGGATTAGATCTATACCATCAAATCTTAGATCTATAGATCTATAAGCATAATCTCCAAATTTGCATGATCGGTTCATGCAAATTTGGGTTTTTTCAATTTTCTTTTCTTTTTTTGCATTTTTTTAAAAAATAAACCAAATAATTGTGGTGAAAATGTTGATATGGGTTAGATCTATGCCATCAATGCTTAGATCTATAAGCATCATCTCCAAATTTGCATGATCGGCTCATACAAATTTGGGAGGTTTTCAATTTTCTTTTCTTTTTTTGCATTTTTTTTAAAATAAACCAAATAATTGTGGTGAAAATGTTGATATGGGTTAGATCTATGCCATCAAAGCATAGATCTATAGATGATGATGATATGGGTTAGATCTATGTCATTTGTGTATGATTTCTTCCAATATCCGACTTGCCGCCATTCGGTCATCCACGAGGTAATGATGATGATGATGATGAAATGCAGCCTTCCCGAAGTTCCATGTGGTACTAAGTTACTCAGTCTAAGTAGGTAAGAATATCTAATTCTCTACTCTTGTAAGTTATGAATAGGCATTTTATTTGCTAAACGTGTTAGGAGTCTTAGAACTATGAATTTGTGTTTATTATCATATTATGTGAAATTGTAAAATATGACTCATGTACTCGTATTAGTTGTGTAATTCATGTTTGTGCAAAGTTATGAATTGTGTTTTGTAATCCCTAAGCATAATATATTAATACTGGGCTAATCTAACACATATAATTTAATAACTATATCAAATTCCACAATTTAGAATCATACAGTGAAAACAGTGACTTTATAACTTAAAAAGACCGATTCATACCTATAACTAGTTTACTAAAGAAAAAAAACATCACAAACCAGTATTTTAAATTATTCTGGATTTTTTGGTTATTTTTTCAAATTTTTTTGAAACAAAAAATCAATTTACACCGGTATGGACCGATTCAGACCGATATCGGTTCGTACCGCCCGGTTCGAACCGTTTTTTTCGGCCGACCGATATTTTGTCTGCGACCGATATTTTTAACCATGATCCTGAGCCCTGTTCAGGAGGTCTGATTCAAGTGGTAGTCGCTGGTTTTCAAGCAGACTCGAGAGAACATTGTACATCGGATCGCATTGCCGGAGTCTTCAAGTGGTTTGTTGACTTTTGTATTACTATCTCATCATTTTGCATAGCCTGACTGGACAAGATCCTGTGGAGGGAGCAGTGTTCTACAAACCATTTGAAAAAACACATGGATGTTTTTATTTGAGTATTTGTTTAAAAAATTCTGCAAAAATATATCCTGATATAGCCTGAATTGGTTAATAAAAAACCAACGTATATCTAGTGATTTTAACTAAAAATTGGAATTGCTTCTATGTAGAATCTCACCCAGTGTAGTCAAGGCGACGGATGCCTAAACGTTTTTTCCTGTCTAGGCGAAGCGGCACCTAGGCCATATATATATATATATATATATATATATATATATATATATATATATATATATATATATATATATATATATATATATATATATATATATATATATATATATATATATATATATATATATATATATAGAGAGAGAGAGAGAGAAATGCTATAATGCGGCATGCAATAAGTGCGGCACTGTACCGCAGCCGTCTGATGTACTGCTGCGTGCATGTGATCGTGCATCAGACAGCTGCGGTGCAGTGCCGCACGCACCGCATGCCGCAGCATAGCATGCCCCTATATATATATATATATATATATATATATATATATATATATATATATATATATATATATATATATATGGGAGGGATACTTGATGCAGGCACCAATAAGGTACACTACAATCCTAAACCCTTTTAGGGTTCCCTTTGGTCAATAACTAGGATTTGAGTATCAATATAGCGACATATAACTCAAAGGACAGCAAACATAAATTATCTTACGCAGTTCTAAAGGCTATGCCGGCAACATAAAGCAGATTTAAGATTTAAACCGTAAAGGACTCAATGTTAGCACAAAACTAATTTCAGCAAATAATATATTCAATCGCAGCAATAGATATTGAAATAGAACAATAGGCTTGTATCAGAATTTTCACTAAAATAGGTAAAGCATGCTTGCTAGGGTTACCGACAGACTATAGATAGCGAATCTAATAAATAGGCATACGTTAGGGCTTCAACTAGCGATGGAAAGGGCGGTTATGGCTGCGATGTGGAGCGGAGGCGATGGAAACAAAAAGAAAACAATGCGGATGCGATGGGAAAATAAAGGAAAAGGATAGATACTGCCTGGGGTTGCTCGCCGTGGGTCGATTGCAAGGATGCGCCGATGATCCTGCACACGGAGCAAGGCCGGACGTCGGGAGAAGCCGGAACCTTCGGAAAATCAACACCGAGGCCTTCACGAGGCGAAGTCGTGGAAGCGGCGAGGATCGGGGACACGCGTCTCGCCCGGAAGCACTCACGAAGAGGCACAAATTTCAGCAATTGATCAAAATCTGAATTCTTTTGTCTTTCTTCATCTTTTTGTAGGCTAGGGTTTTTGTTTTGATGGCCAAGATCAAAGGGGAATAAGGTTTAGATGGTGGGGATTCAAAGGGCTAGAAAAGGCAATGAAAAGGGAGAGAAACAAGGGAGAGAAGAGAGAGAAGAGAGGGGACGGAAGTGGGGTCGGGTGGCTTCGGGATCCGTGCAAACAAGGGACGGGCGGACTGTTCACGGGGAAAAAAAAAAAGGAAGGGGGGGCGGTATCTCTATGGAAGACCTATTGGGCTTAAGATAAGCCCATTTAATCCCTACTGAAGCCCATAACTTGCCACGTCATCTAAATGGAGCTATTTTGCTATCTAACCGTCGGTTTCGAGATCTAATCTCGTCCGTCGGTACCCCGCAAACACATGCACCCAGAATTTTATTAATATCATGCAGAAACTCACCCGAGAAGACCCAGATTCAATCCGAAAAGCCCTCGGATGAGATCATGGATATCCCCCATGAATTGGGCAAGAACATAAATAATACTAAGTGCTGAAATTAGGCCAAAAACATAGAAAAAATGGCCAAAAACTGAAATAACGGCTAACAAGTCCCAAATGGATAATGTCCTCCAAGCATAAAAATAAAAACGATAGTAAATAAACTCTCTGGCGACGAACTGAAGATGCGGCGATGATCTGATGGTGCTGATCAGGCCTGCATCAATCGCTTCCGCTGCGAAAAACTCGTCCTCGAGTTTACGCCGGATGACATCGCCGGTAGCAGGAGGGAGACCACCACCGTGGGAACGTCACTGTGCCTGGATCTGATGATGAATTCCCAACAAGTGATGTCTCGGGCAGTCAACAACCTCTGGGCTCCTCGCGAAGAGAGTGCTGGCGTCAAGCGAGAGCCAGAAGCTACTGAAGTACATAAATAGAAGCACACGAGCGGTAGGTGGTCGGTCAGTCCCGACAAAGTCAAAGCGCGTAAGTGACTCAGCTGGCTGAAACTCCCCAACTGGCTCTGACTGTAGCTGTGATGGAAGCTCCGCGGAAGAAGAAGGCTCCACGGGTGTCGCTGCTGTAGGAAGAACTGCAGGAGGTGTCTCATCTGTAAGCTCTGTGAAAGGTAGGAGAAGCCTCTCCATAGTCACTACCGGAGGAAGGGGCTCCTCTGTAGGCACTGCTGAAGGTGGAAATAACTCCTCTGGAGTCACTGAAGGAGGAGGTGGCACCTCTGTAGGCACTGGAGATGGTGGACGGAACTCCTCTGTAGTCGCTGACAAAAGAGGTGGGTCCTCCGTAGGCATTAGGCGAGGAAGCTCCACAGGAGGTGGATGCTCTTCAAGTGGTGCCACTGGTGGAACCGGGTGCTCCACAGGAGGTGGAGGCTCTGCTGGAGGTGGTGGCCTGCTGTATCTGGCAAGCCTCTGGTTCTGCTTCTCTCTCCATGACAACTCATCCTCAATATCGTCAAGTAAGAGCTGGGTTTCAATATAGCTGGCTTTCAAGGATGGCACTGAAGGACTCCGTAAAATCCATTGAACAAAAGGCTTGGAAGATAGATCTAGGTCATGGGCTCGATCTCGAATCAAAAAGTAGTATCTACGTTCCATCGGAGATCTCGGGAAAAGGGTAGGACATGGCTCAAAAGATTTATATAGCTTAACAAATTCTTTATAGGTGTGGATATCTAGTGGATCAAGCGAATAATGGGATCGGACGCTATGATAGGACATGGTGTCAGATTGCTCTGATACCAACTTGATGCAGGCACCGATAAGGTACACTACAATCCTAAACCCTTTTAGGGTTCCCTTTGGTCAATAACTAGGATTTGAGTATCAATATAGCGACATATAACTCAAAGGACAGCAAACATAAATTATCTTACGCAGTTCTAAAGGCTATGCCGGCAACATAAAGCAGATTTAAGATTTAAACCGTAAAGGACTCAATGTTAGCACAAAACTAATTTCAGCAAATAATATATTCAATCGCAGCAATAGATATTGAAATAGAACAATAGGCTTGCATCAGAATTTTCACTAAAATAGGTAAAGCATGCTTGCTAGGGTTACCGACAGACTATAGATAGCGAATCTAATAAATAGGCATACGTTAGGGCTTCAACTAGCGATGGAAAGGGCGGTTATGGCTGCGATGCAGAGCGGAGGCGATGGAAACAAAAAGAAAACAATGCGGATGCGATGGAAAAATAAAGGAAAAGGATAGATACTGCCTGGGGTTTCCCGCCGTGGGTCGATTGCAAGGATACGCCGATGATCCTGCACACGGAGCAAGGCCGGACGTCGGGAGAAGCCGGAACCTTCGGAAAATCAACACCGAGGCCTTCACGAGGCGAAGTCGTGGAAGCGGCGAGGATCGGGGACACGTGTCTCGCCCGGAAGCACTCACAAAGAGGCACAAATTTCAGCAATTGATCAAAATCTGAATTCTTTTGTCTTTCTTCATCTTTTTGTAGACTAGGGTTTTTGTTTTGATGGCCAAGATCAAAGGGGAATAAGGTTTAGATGGTGGGGATTCAAAGGGCTAGGAAAGGCAATGAAAAGGGAGAGAAGAGAGGGGACGAAAGTGGGGTCGGGTGGCTTCGGGATCCGTGCGGACAAGGGACGGGCGGACTGTTCACGGGAAAAAAAAAAAGAAGGGGGGGCGGTATCTCTATGGAAGACCTATTGGGCTTAAGATAAGCCCATTTAATCCCTACTGAAGCCCATAGCTTGCCACGTCATCTAAATGAAGCTATTTTGCTATCTAACCGTCGGTTTCGAGATCTAATCTCGTCCGTCGGTACCCCGCAAACACACGCACCCGCACCCAGAATTTTATTAATATCATGCAGAAACTTACTCGAGAAGACCCGGATTCAATCCGAAAAGCCCTCGGATGAGATCATGGACATCCCCCATGAATTGGGCAAGAACATAAATAATACTAAGTGCTGAAATTAGGCCAAAAACATAGAAAAAATGGCCAAAAACTGAAATAACGGCTAACAAGTCCCAAATGGATAATGTCCTCCAAGCATAAAAATAAAAACGATAGTAAATAAACTCTCTGGCGACGAACTGAAGATGCGGCGATGATCTGATGGTGCTGATCAGGCCTGCATCAATACTCTTACTCATGGGAGGGATACTCTTACTCATGACCTCTTACTCATATAGTTACCTATGATCCGGGTCGTCCAATAGATCCCGACATACGGTTCGGATTAGATGGGGAGTTAAAGCAATGGTGTCCGCATTAAATGCGGGCTTTTAATCGGGCTTATAATACGGGCATTTAATGCGGACACCATTGATTTAACTCCCCATCTAATATGAACCGTACGTCGGGATCTAATGGATGACCCGGATCATAGGTAACTATATGAGTAAGAGGCCATGAGTAAGAGTATCCCTCCCCATATATATATATATATATATATATATATATATATATATATATATATATATATATATATATATATATATATATATATATATGGAGAGAGATAGAAAAAAAAATGAAGAAAAATTCTAAAAAATCAGGAAAAAATAAATAAAAATATTAGGGTTTAAGTTTAGATTTAATTCAACTCAATTTTGAGTTAATGCAACTCAATTTTGAAAACCCCCTAAATTCTTATAAACCCACAATAAAAATTTGAGTCAATTCAACTCAATTTGAGTTAATTCTACTCAATTTTGGGTTAATTCAACTCAATTTTGAAAAAACTCCAAATGCTTATGAACTCATCGTAAGAATTTAAGTTAATTCAACTCAATTTTGAAAAAAAAAATCTCATGAACTTATTATAAGAATTTGAATTAATTCAACTCAATTTGCACACCGATTCAAGCATAACTTTATATCCAGAGATTTAATCAACCTCAAACTTTGACTAGTCCTTCCTCTCAACGATACCCACATCTCTTTAAATTTCTTTATGATCGAAAAAACTGAACATCCTGAAAAAACAAAAATACCCCTACCTTTCCTGATTTCCATATTTCCTAAAATCCCACCCAAACATATAGTATCGGTCCCCCCTTGCCTACATCAAAGACACAACAAGCAGCAAAAGCTCCATATTCTTTATTACTAGAAAAGGATTGGCAAAACTCAAAGTAAATTGTCAAGTGCACCATTTGTCCGAAGGTGTTTTTGACCTTGATTCATTGATTTCTAAAAGGGATCGAATAGCAGGTCTGAACCCCAAAAAATGCACCATAACTTCATCAATCAAGTCATCGAATTCCATAGATAGGATGTTGTCTTCATTCAATGCAACAATGCGAACAACCACTAAATAAGTTGATATACCATAGCCGTCCATCAAAGTCCCAAGAGAAGGCCTCGGGTATGATTCGCATGACTTGAGCTCAGATGCAATGAAACATGAGAAGTAATGTTGAAGTGACTGGACTACAACATTATGGTATGCCCTAATATATTTGATTACATGGTTCACACCCGATAAACACATCACCACATTTAAGAATACACATATACTAGCTCAATATATGCTCATCATACCTCGGGATTATAGCGTCCCCTCCTAGGTAGCATATCTCGGGATTCTAATAAAAATTCGTAGGATGGCTGACATCAGGTCATAGCAGTGTTGTCAAGGCGCAGTGAGGCGTGCGCCTAAAGGCGATTTCGGTATAAGCGCCTCAGGCGACTCCTAATGAGGTGAGCATAGCATGGTGTTGGCCTAGGTGAGCCTTGGGCTCAGGCGTAGGGCGGTGACAGGCGCACGCCTTGCTGCGACTCAGGTTTTTTATTGAGTTGTTTTGGTTTTTTTCCGGGTTTTTTTGGGGTTTTTTGGCTTGAATAAAATCAATGGGGTGCTCCAAGTCGTGGGTTTCTCTTGGGGGTTCCAGCGCTTGTTTGAGGTGAGTCCCTTGCCTCTCTCTCTCTCTTTGTGAGGGCATTTAAGAGGGTTGATCTCAATTGTTTCTCTTCCAGCAACCTATGACAAGGGTCAAAAATTAATTTCAAGCAACCACTCTAATTTTAATAAGTTAGGCCTTAGAAGTAGCATATTCAAAACATATTAAAAAAAACAACTTTGAGAGAAACCTCCCTAAACCAAACATGCCATAACCATAGTCAATACACCTTATCCTTTGTATTTGAGGACGTTTGTATGAGGCCTTTGTCATTCAAAATGAGTTAGCATTCACTCTATAACAAGGATTCTCTTATTTTATTGATTATCTATTAAGTCAATCCTTCCACAATGCCATTGAAGCTTGGTACTAATATTCAGAATGTCAACCAAAGATCATGCCACATCCCTCATTCTCAAGGTTAAACAGAAAGCTTTTCGAAAAGCATCCAACTGAGTACATACCTGCTCAAAGATACTATATTTATGCTCCATTGCATCTTAATAACTTAGATGGGAAAAGCAAATTTGGGTAGAAGGTTGCGGATAAAAAAAATTTAAAAGAATTTATGGAGAATAATATTTTTAAATATTAGGAGGTCAAAGTGTTTAATTAAAAAAATTCACATTCAAATGATAATAAATGTTTACTCGTCCAATGTCAACTTCTTATGAGTATCTTTGCCGGTTGTATTGTAATAAACAAATGATACGAAAATATCCAAAAAATGACGAAAGAATACAGTTAATACTTTCAAGGCAAGGCTTTTATGTATAGTATATAATAGAACTAATAGATCCTTAAGTGAAGGAGGCAGAAAGCGCTATAAACTGATCATGGAAGCACAACCAAAATTTACATACATATATGCCTCTCATATTCCTTGGTGAATATGCATAGTAGTTCCACACAAAGGATATCAATTTCCCCAACCATCAACTTCCTTTAATAAGCAACACCTCATATATTCACCATATGAAACCTTTCGTGATCCCATGAATTTCTTCACATGAGAATTCTCTCATAAATATCTCCTAAGATGAGTGATACTTTCACACCTGCCACGTGTAATTCACCAACAACATGTTGGCACATGCACACGCTCTTCAAGGAGAAAGATCCTATTTCCTATCAAGATAATCTTACATCAACTTTCTCCAATAATGAATCAGAGCACAACTTTAATTAAGAAGGCTCGACAAACGTTGACAAGAATTTTACGATTGGATGTCGATCTGATGTCAACCCTCTAAGATTGTTATAAAATCAGGACCAAGAAACTTGGTGTGAGAGGAGCCTGCCCAAAGGCAGTTGACAAGTAGGGAGACATATCTTGTTGGTTAGCCAGTTCAAGCTCAAGCACCAACCATAATTGAAAAAATGATGGTCCAATGAAAGATTTATAAATTGAATGAGTCCATCTATCAATCTCCAATTTTATTAGATTATTTTATTAACTCCACCTATTATTTAATATGCAACTTGCTTATTATTTTTCTCATTCATAATCATTCAATTAATCCACTAGAAAACCTATCATTCATATTTGTATGGTGAAAAGAAAAAAAATACGAAAACATGCTTCTAGATTATGTTTTCGATCATGATTCTGCATCAATCTCTAATATGAAAATAGATATTTTCATTTGAACTAGAACAAAAAAAATTAATAAGCCTAATAAAACTTTAACTCTTTCAAGACAAAGGAAGGAAAAACCTGCTGACCATCCTTTGGGCAATCACCTTTACCAACTTCTATATCAAGATATATAAGTCCAGAGTCACGTTTCACATACTTATCAGATGCCACTACTTTGACTTGAAAACCTGGATAAACTTAGGAAAAGTTAGTTCTATAACATCTTTAAGAACGTTCTTTAGTATCCATTTTAGCATATGAAAGATGAAATTAAATATATAACGTGTACCTAACATGGACTTTTCTCATGAAAAGTCATAATCAATAATGATCATCAAGTCATTGTTGCAATAACTTTGGGGTCGGTGCTTGAATTCTATTTCACCAGTAGTTCTTACTTAGGGCTACCTCTGTTGTTACTTGAAGCTTTTCCATATGGTAAAATATAAATTTAAAAATTATGTGAGACAAGGGGTTGAATCTCAATCAAGGTTTGAGAATTCGGTTTTGGGTTTGGATTCGGTGTGGGAAAAAACAAACTGGTTCATGTTCGGGTTCGCCCGATTCGGCTATTTCAGGCTTTCAGACACAAATATTAGACAATCATAAAAATAAATAAAAAATCAAGGTTTGATTTATCTGATTCGGACCCTAATCGGTCTTGTCAAATCCAAGTCTTGTGATCATGGTTGGTTTCGTGTCTGGTTTTCAGTCCAGATCAAAACCAAAATTTTGACCGGAATTTTGTTATTTCAATCGAAATGATGGAATTATTTCCAAATGGTAAAAAAAAAGGATTTTTTTTTATTTTTTTGAATTTTTAAATTTAAGTATTCTATAGTTGTGCATGCAAGTTTATATAAATTATTTTTAGAATACAAACATCAAACACATAATACGCTTGCATCATGCCACTATTTACATGAATTGTTTTTCAAAAATACACATCAAACACAAGATCTACTTCAAAGATATTGTCTTGTGCTTCTTGCCATCGAGGTGTGAGCCCAGCAACCGAATTGAGCCAAAATGGTCTTGGCTGAGTTGTGACATTCGTCTGAACTCCTTCACTTCCTCAAATTTCTTGAATGGGTGTTCTTAGGATTGCATAATCCGCAAGTGGAGCGCATAGCATGCGATCAAGTGATATGCTTCTCGTGGTAGACAAGCTGATCAGGATGTTTGGGTGCTACCACGCTTTGAAGAATTTAATTCGGGTGTCGCCACATTATGAAGTGTATCAGTCGATACCGACGGGGTCCGACTAATTGAACAGCAAATCCGACGAGATCTGGTGGATCCGACGAGGTCCGGCAGGGTCTGACTTCTAGGCCCCAGCTCAATATGACCAAGATCGACGGTCACAACCATATGCCATCTGAGGCAAAACTAACCAAGAAGTATTACAATTGCGGCGAGTCGAGACTCGTCACACTAGTAATATTTTCACTTGGCCAGTTTTAGCAGATGACTTGCGGCAAAGTCCGGCAACGATCTAGCGAAGACAAGGTTTGAGATTTTGATTGTCTGCTTTCAGTCTTAGACCGAAATCGAAGTTTTGACCGAAATTTCAAAAAAATTGAAATGGCTAAAACAGGTCCGATTTTATGGAATTTTTTTGAAAAAGCCACACACATAAGCTTGAATTATTTAATTTATATAAATTTATATTGTTTACGACACATATAAGGTAAAATCACTCATCCTCGCTCGTCCAAGTCAACTCTTTTTCGCTCGTCGTTCATCTGAACTCATCGTCATTAGCCAATGACACACCAGCAACACTATAACCTCGGGTTCTCTGACTGACGAACCAGGTCCACTGCCACTATCGTTGAGTCCAAACTGCACTGGTATCCAATCTCTCTCAGCTCACTTCCACTGGGTCCATCTCAAATCTAAGACCGCATGTCGATATTGAGCTCTCTCCTCTTCTGTCTAGATATTTGGAGGGTATTTGATATCATCTCATTCAAGCCAACCCTTGGTCGATGGAGTCTACATCCGTCCCTTCTTTTTCGATGGCCTGGGAGTCCGAATCTGAACTCCTTTGCATTCCCCGCTCTTGAATAAAGTGTGCATACCTATTTTGACCTCAGTCAGAGCCTGCAAGCACTCTGCTGCATCGGGGAAGTAACCAACAAGGTGTTGCTTCAACCGTGTAACACCTCCACTTGCGATCCATTTGTTACAATATCTACACTGTAACTTTTGCTTCTTTGCGTCCAAAAGAAACCCGTGCTACCAACCTACATCTTTTGACCCCGAATCCCTGTACGAGAGACTGTGAAGCAATCTGTAAAAAAAAATAGAAATAAATACAAATTAATTTGAAAGGTATTAAAATATGTAAATACAGATTAATTTATAAGTTTTTTAACTTGACGACGAGATTCGACGAATTAGACGGCAAGATCCGGTGAATCCAGTCTAAAAAGCATGACACTGGTACGGGGACAAGGGTACGACACGACACGAATATGCCAACACGACAAATCCTAAACAAAGAGGACACGAGTAGTCGGTACAATGAGGACACGGCAAAATAAATTAATATTTTTTATTTATATTTTATATATGTTTATAATTCATATATATTTTAATAAAAAAAAACCCATATAAAACAATTAAAATAAAATTTTAATGAATACCAAATCGCAACCACCAGTTACACCAAGTCCAATCGGTGAATCGCACACAGCCCTAAATGGCATGGAAAAGAACAGTTGGGTTTCATATTTGGCTTCAACCTATCTAAAACCTCAGAGGATTAAATAGGTTAAAGCCAAAACTAAATTGTAACCGTCCGTTACAACCAACATGACAGGCGAATCGCACTCATGACCAAATGGCATGCAAAAGAACAACTACGATTCAGTTTTGGTTTCAACCTATCTGATCCTTTGAGGTTATAACCTCAGAGGATCAGATAGGTTGAAGCCAAAACTGAATCACAATAGCCTGTGACTCGATCCTATATCGCACAGCCAGTCAACACATCGTGTTCGGCACGTGTCCGGTCGTGTCTAGCTCTCGGAAACACATAGGACACGACACTTGCATGTCCGGAGCGTGTCAGTATCCAACACGTGTCTGACACAGGTACAAAGGGCCTAGGGAAGAGTCTGTGCTTCCTAAAATCCAACGAGTTTTGACGAATCCAGAGAAGTCCGACGGGATCCGGGGACGTCTGACGACGATTTCCGACGAATCCGGCATGCTTCGATGTCTAAATCCGACAATTTCGATAAAATCTGGTGACTCCGATGAGATTCCAGCGTAAGATTCCGACAAACTTTAGCGACTTCAATCAAATTTCATCGATTTTGATCGAAATCCAGTGAGATTCCGTCGATTTCGGTCAAAATCCAACAAAGTGTGTTGATTTCAACCAAATTTAGATAACTTCAATCGAAACCAATGCCCCTCCATTTAAAGCCATGTAGACTCCGAAACCAGCCCACGGTTTCGCGAAATCTGCAGCCTGATTTTGATCGAAATGTATGAAATGCCCCACTAAGAAATTATTGCACTGAAATGCATCGAAATCCATCAGAATTCAACCAAATGCACTGAAATGCATCAAAATTCACCGAAATGCACCCTGGGTTGGTTGTGCATAGGCATTTCATTTATGTGGCCACCGAAGCCGAAATTTTGAAACAAAATTTTGTGATTTTAATCAAAATCTCAAACCATGGGCAAAGATCCGACCAAAGTCCGACAAAGATCCGGCCAAAGTCCGACAGAGATCCGGTGAGAAACGTCGAAATCTAGCAATTTAGGTCGAAATCTAGCAATTTCAGTCAAAAATCGGATCATAAGTGGTGAAATAAATGGCTTTCGCTCGAAATGTATGGCTTCAGACGAAACCAGTTCCCTTAATTTATAGCCGCAACCTTGGAATGGGTTGATTTCGACCGCACTAACCACAAGCCCTCAAAATGTCTGAATTTTGACATATTTCGCAGACATCCCATCGAAAGCACCTCGAAATGACCAAATTTGGATGATTTCACTAACAGCCACTGAAAACACTGACAGATTTCGACCCAGTCTATTTCGAGGGTACCCCCCCATGTGCTTTCAGTCAAAATTTGTCCAGAATACACAAAATTCAAGCGAATTTTGCAGAAATGTAGTGAAATGACCGAAAGCCCCCCCCTGGCGAAATACATCGAATTCAATAAAATGAAGGGTTTTGGGGTTTCATAAGGCCATTCATTTCGGTGGCGACCAAAACTGAATATGTTATCTAGAGTAAGATGATCATCCTCATAAAAATTTAGTAAATTCTAAAACTTCTAGGATTATCAAATGTGCTAAGCAAAATTGATGGGTACAATAGAAGGATGATAAGGCTTCTAATATTTGATGACCCTATAAGTTTTAAAATTTGTTGATTTTGGTGAGGACAATCACCTTACCCTAAATAACACATCCATTAAAAATCACCAAATTCTAAAACTTATTGGATGGTAAACAAAACTTGGGGTGTAGGATCCCCTTTCTCATATATATATATATATATATATATATATATATATATATATATATATATATATATATATATATATATATATATATATATATATATATATATATATATATATATATATATATATATATATATATATACATACATAGTTACCAAGTCGGAAAACGGAAAAAAAACGGCAAGGGAAAAAATCGGAAAAATACGATGAAAACGGAAAAAACGGGAAAAAAACGTGAAAACATCGGAAAAACAAAAAAAATCTTAAAAATTATACCAAGTATGTATATATGTTATTTTCCAACATTAAGTAATCAAAAGTTCAAAACATATAGCATATGCGTTTATTACGCATGAACAAAATAAAAAACGAACTCAATTTAAACTCAGACCAAACCCAACGTGTTTTATACGCGTTTTAAACGCGTATAAAACGTTTATTGACGTTTTTTTCAAAAAAACGAGTTTTTTTCCTGTTTACTACGACTTCGGATCGATACGCGTTTTATACGCGTTTTTTTCAAAAAAAACGCCCGATTTGGTAACTATGTATATATATATATATATATATATATATATATATATATATATATATATATATATATATATGAGGGCTGGGTTCCTATGACATGTCATAGGAAGTACCCTATGACATATGGTGAATTAGTAATGCTAGAATGTTTAGAATGTGCTGAATTATTTTGAGGGTGATCATCTTACCTTAGATAGAATGTCTACAAAAAATCAAAGCATTCTAAAACTTGGTGGGGCATCAAATGCTAGAAGCTTTATCGGCCATCCATTTTAACCGTTAAATTGAAAATCATATTTGATGCCTCTAGAAGTTTTATAATGATCCGATTTTTTACGGGGGTCCCATCTAAGATAGGGTGATCATCCTCATAAAAATTCAGAACATTCTAAATATTCTAGGGTTACTAACTCACCATATGTCATAGGATACTCCCTATGACATGTCATAGGAACTCATTTCCATATATATATATATATATATATATATATATATATATATATATATATATATATATATATATATATATAGAGAGAGAGAGAGAGAGGGAGAGAGAACGGGATATAGGCTGTCTGCCAATTTAGGGATTTAGGCTGCCAAATAGGTGGGTATTTATTTATCGTTCGATGAAAGAGGGGCACTTTTAGCCGTCAGATTCTGAGGAGCATCAAATAAATGATGCTTTAGCCAGCTATCAATCAGCTAGACGCCTCTCTCTCTCTCTCTCAATGCACAGAGCCCCTCGATTCCCCTTCGGCAGCCCCCGATTGGTGGATCGCACTCCCCCTCCGACGCACTCCCCCTCCGACAGCCCCCAACCGGTGGATCGCACTCCCCCTCCGGTATCCCCCTCGCCCCCTCGATCGGTGAATCGAACTCCCCCTCCGGCAAACCCTCGATCGATGAATCGCACTCCGGCAGACCCCCGACCGGTGGATCGCACTCATTCCGCATACTAGCAGCGCCCAGATGTTGAATCGCAGTCAACTCCCTCTAGCTCCGGTCTCCCTTTCCGTCACCCCCCGACGTTGAACCACAATCAACCCCCTCCGACCCTTCTGATCTCCTTCCCCTCCGGCAGTCACTCTCGAAGGTGAATCACAGGGTGGCTGCCGAAGGGGAAGGAGGAGAGCAGAGGGGATGGGGGAGCCTTTGACTACGATTCAATGTTGGGGTGAGATGCCGGAGCTTCAGGTGATTGCCCAAAAAAATCAAAAAAAAAAAAAAACTTATTAATTGGACGGCTTGATTATTTGAATCAGACGGCTGGGGGACTGGCAACCTAATTTCAAAATAGGCTACCAACCCATACACCGTATCCTTATATATATATATATATATATATATATATATATATATATATATATATATATATATATATATATATATATATATATATATATAAATTCAAACTATGCAAATCAGAATTAGATCTGATTTGGGAGCATAATGTGGGTACATTATTCGGATTGGCCAAAATCTGAACCGATTCGGGCGAACCGGTTCGGGTTTGGATGAACCCTCTAACCATGATCTCAATAGATTGTGGCAACCAGGTCACACTTCTAAGGAAAAGATAGGACATAAAAATATAAAAGAGAATTAGACTTAATATCACAATCTAGATGCCCTATAAATTGGTAATCTATTTTTGTATCCATAAAATATAGGATTCCATGACATGATTCATTGTATTCACCCAATACATTTTGGGTGGAGGCATGAAAAAATTTGTCAAATAAGTGATAAAGGTAGGATCATTTTGAGATGTATACAATGCTCTTAAACTTGTTCCATTACTACTATCATTAGCCATATGATGATGAAATAAGGGCATATCAAGGAGTGTATCATTCTAATGTGTACCTATGATAATAGGTTATTTTTCACATTTGATCAGAGTCACTCCTTATTAGTATTTAGTAGGGCTGGTAATTTCGGACCCGACACGAAGTTAGCAAGTCTAGGTCAGGGGTAAACGGGTTCGGGTCGTAAACGGGTCGACACGATAGACCCGTTTAATAAACGGGTCGGGTCCGGGTTTAGGGTCTGGACACGGTAGACCCGGGAAGACCCGTTTAATATTCAACGGGTCATGTCGGGTCGGGTCGGATCTACCTGTAATCCGATACTGTAATATATAGTATCAGCGGGTCAATCGAGTTAGGTCGGGTCGAGTCGGATCGGGTCAGATCGGGTCAATTGAATAAACTCGTGTGGTAAACGGGTCGGGTACGGGTTTAGGATCTAGATACGATTAGTTAAATGGATCGGGTCCAGATCTACGGGTTTTGGACACGACACGAACCCAACCCGACACGACCCATTGCCACCCCTAGTATTTAGCATTTTGTCTATGACATGCATACTATTTATTACTGATTTACAAGGTGTAATGCTATTTATTACTGATTTACAAGGTGTAATGCTTGCAAACTCATACTTGGTATCATTGTTGGTTGTGATTCCGACAAACTATTCGAGTACATGCAAGTAAGCACTATCTATAGTTGCTTGCAACCTAAGCAAGTGATGGCACTTTCTACAGATGCTTTAATGTATCTTAGGAAATAGTCGCAATAATGCATAAGCCAAGAATTGAAGGTCTATGGTTGCTTGCCCCCCCATTTGATTTCAATAAAAATATCAAAAAAATCAAAAACCAAGTGAATCAAAAAGTAGGTTTTCAGTTTTAGTAGGAGAAAACAGTTTTTTCGGTTTTTCATAAAATTTGTATGTTGAGAAAAGTGGTTAAATCAACTCATTTTTAGCTCAAAAAATTCCACAAGATGTAGAACTACAAGTACATCTAGAAAACCATGGTCCGCCAAAGAAAATTTTGAATGTAT
>OX393550.1:44469429-44564582 GCA_947650365.1 Chamaelirium japonicum
GCTGCCATTCAAAGAAAACATAAGGGTAAACAAGTCCACTCAAAATAAGTATGAAGATAGCGGCTTCACTGATGAAAGATGCTCTAGCTGAAACAAAAAACAAATTCGATTTTAATTTTATAAAGCAAAGTTGATGGCAGGGCAAAGACTTTGGTAGTCTAACAATTGGCCAAGAAAGTCATGCAGATAATAGGAACTACCTTTGTCTTACCTTCTTCTCTGAGTAATCCCCGCTTCTTATTGGTATAACTCGCACATGGCTCTCGTTCTCTCATGATGAAGGTTTTTTGTTTAACATTTGATGGTTTCTCTGCTCTATCGCATCTTTACAAATGGTTTAATGATCTTTTATAGTTTGAATTTAAAGTGGGTTTCTAGAGTTTTGCTCTATGATGCTGTGCATGCTAACAAATTTGTGAAGCATGGATGATCTCAATAAATTATATTTATCCTTTGATGTGTTCTCTGTTCTCTCTCTTTTAATCCACGATTTTATGATGTTTAATGTGAATTCAAGTCTTTTGGCCCCCTCTACATTCTGAAATTGAAGTGGGTTTATGAGGATTGCACTCTCATAGTTAATTTTTAACCCATCAGAAAATTGAAGCACATAACAAAAAAAAAACATTAAGATTGTTTCCAAATGCTTTGAGGGCAAAAGGAAAAGAACCCTTTTGCTTGCAGTAAAATCACACACACACACACACACACACACACACACACACACACACACACACACACACACATCATTGGGTAGGAAATGAACACACACACCTCGGTGGTGATGGCGGTGGGAGAGGGTGATGAAGAGACATTCGGCGGTGACTGCGGCGACAGCTGCATCAGCAGAGAAGATAAGAGAGAGAGAGAGAGAGAGAGAGAGAGAGAGAGAGAGAGAGAGAGAGAGAGAGAGAGAGAGAGAGAGAGAGAGAGAGAGGATAACCTTGGTGACGGAAGGGGATAACCTCGACGACGGGCAACAGGCGGCGGTCTATAGAGAGAGAGCGAGGGAGTGGAGAGAGAGAGTGTGAGGACGCGGGATTCATTGTTATAGGGGTTTAGGGGAGAGATTTAGCGGTTTCAAGATTCAAATTAAATGGAGGGACGAAATCATCACAAAATTGCGGGACGAATTCGGGAGAGATTTAAAGGGGATTTCGGCTGTGAACGAAATCCGGACGGATTTAAGGTGACCTCTCTCACTCTCATAGCACAGCTCACTCATTCAATCTCTCTCACAGCACAGCTCTCTTACCGCCCACTCATTCAAGCTGAAGTGGCACCCAAACCTTTTTGGGGTAGTTGGTGATAGGTCCCCGACAAAGGACCCAATTAACGTTAAGGACGTCAAAATATAACTATGTGTATCAGGTACCTTTCGAAAAAAATATACTTACAGCAGATGCCTCCATTGACTTTTATCCCCTTTAAATGACAAAAATACCTATATTTAAAGGCTCACGTGACTCTTCACTGTAACAAATGTTAGCTATAACACGTTACAAATTTTTACTCTTTGCTACAGTAATTTTACTATAGCAAATTTTTTTAAAACGATATTTTTAAAAATAAAAAATTCAGATTTGCGCTACAGTGAGATCACTTTAGCAATTGTTCTTTTGTGCTGAATTGTTGCTCTTTGTGAAAGTTAAATCGCTGTAGTAATTTAAAAAAAAAACATCTAGTTTAAAAAAAATCCTACAATGAAATCACTGTAGCAATTGTTCCACTTTCGTACTGAATTGTTGCTCTTAGCTATAGTGTACAAAGAGAAACAATTGCTAAAATGAAAATCAATCGTTTCGCTTTTGTACCGTGTATGCGCGAAAAAATATATGGGTCATTAGGGGTGTGCAGGATCCAAACCAAACCGACCAAATTTGATCGGTTTCGACACACTCAACGGATCGGATTGGATCAGGATTTCTCAAAACCAATATAATTATATCGGTTATCGGATTTATCAATTAAAAACCGACCTAAATCGAACCGAACCGAACCGGACTCCGGTTTATAATTTACTAATTTAGTGGTAACTGTTGTGAACTTTTGTTTAATTGTTAAAACCATACTTTGTAGTTTTTAATATTTGATGGATGTGAATATTGTGGACATAATGGTATTGTTGTTGATAACTTGGTATTTTGGTAAGTAATGTAGTATCATTTTATAATTTTTGAAATAATTATTTTAAAGTTGAAACTATATCCAAATAAAAAAAAAATAGTAAGCATATGGGCCAAAGCCCAAACCGACCATCCAATCCAATCCAAACCGACTTTAATTGGATTGGATTCCAGTCTCAATCGGTTTGGATCGGATTGCAAATTCTCAAAACCAACCTAGGTTGGATCGGTTTGGGTTTTGCCTAAATAGATTGGTTTCGAACCGATGCACACCCCTATGGGTCATCTTTATTATGCAACACGAAGATTACAAAGTCAGTTCCCGATGACTCGAGGGTGGTGAGCCGGGTGCAGTGAAGATTTGATTAGGAGATTGTGGGAGGGATCCTCTGGAGGGTCCCTTTGATCCACGTCTCCATGTTATTTCGTGTGAGAACTTTGGAGGGGTTGCTTAGGACAGAGGTCTTTACAAGGTTTCGGGTTTCTTGAGAGATCTAGTGGTTTTGGCCTTTGCTTTTTGTATCTTTTGTGCTTCGTGCTTTCTCGACTATGGGCTTTTGGTGTTGTTTCCTTGATCTTTGCATCTTCCTTGATGCTTGCTAGATCTCGACGTCCTCAATCGTTGGTTCGCGGTATCGATTTTGCTTTTACCTTCGGTTTTGGCTTCTAGTATCTCGCTCTGGCTTTGCTTTAGTGTAGCTCTAGCATTGGCATAGCTTTGGCGTTGGCGCTTAAACGTAGAAGGGGTAAAGGCTTGCAGTGCTTTCATTCTTTCAGACATCACGTCGTATCGGCTAGAAAGTGTGTTGCTCATGATCCTTCGTAGGTACATAGCTTTAGCACATGTGTGGCTTTAGCGCAGGCATAACTTTGGCTTTGCTCTAGCTTTGGCTTTGGCTTGTGGCGTCTAGTTCTAACTTAGCTTTAGCTTGACTTTGCATCGTATCGGCTAAAAAGTATATTGCTTTGCTCGTGATCCTTCGTAGTTGCTTGGCTTTAGCACGTGCGTGGCTCTAGTACGGGCGTAGCTCTTGCTTTAATTGGTTTTAGCTTTTGGCTTTGGCATGATCTTCACCTCTAACAATGATGGTGACATCTTCGAGTCTTCTTTATTCTTCCAGCTTTCTCCTTTTGGGGATAAGACTTTGGTGGCAACGGTTTGTAGCGTCAGCCTTACTTCTCTTATTCTCCAGGCTTCTTTAGCGTGATCGAAGTCGAACGTTTCCTTTGAAGACGGTGGGTGTAGCACTGATCTCGGGATGACAGTTGTAGCGTGACTTTTGTTGATGAAGATGGCGGATGTAGCACCGATCTCCATACAATGATTGTAGCGTTTCTTTTGTTGATGAACATGGCGGGTGTAACACCAATCTCCATGCAATAACTTTTATTGATAAAGACGGCGGATATAGCACCGATCTTCATGCGACGGTTATAGCGTCTGCTTTGTTTTTGAAGAAGGCAGTATAGTACCGATCTATGTGCGATGATTGTAGCATCGATTTTGTTATTGAAGATGACAGGTGTAGTATAGATCTCCGTGCAATGGTTGTAGCGTCGGCTTCTTCTTCGGGCATATTTGGTATAATCAGAGTTGAAGGCTTTATTGAAGACGACGGGTGTAACACCGCTTCGGGTATCTTAATCCAAGCTTTCTTCATCGTGAATGGAACGGATGCTTATTGAAGACAACGGGTGTGGCACCGCGTTGTGTATCATTCTCCAATCTTTCTTCTTTGTGAATAGAGTGGATGTTTATTGAAGGTGACGGATGTGGTGTCTTTTCGATCTTCTTCTCCGAATTTCTTTGGTATTTTTGGCATTGAAGGTTATTGAAGATGATGAAGTGATGCCAAATTCGGGTCTTCTTCTCCGAGCTTTTTTCTTCATGAACGGAGTTAAACCTTTGATCTCTTTGTGCTAGGTGTTCATGTTGATGAGGACTTTTGTGGGCTAAGCCATTCCCGTGGGATGCGCTTGCTCGTGCCTCGTGAAGCCTTGAGTCATCAAGATGAAATTCGAGGGAAAACCCTCCCCTGAAGAGCTTGGCAACAGCTCCTCGTGCCATTCGAGGCATTCCAGCTCTAGCGCAACTGGTTCAGCACGAAGGAGCTGGAAGTTGGGAGGGAAAAAAGATCGAAGGAAAGGTCGAAAGCCCCTTTTCTTGCAGCTCTCGCAACCCCCCTTCGCCGGCCTCATAAATCTTCTCCATCTCCCTATCTTCGCCCTCCTACGCACCAGGAGAGGGAGGCCGAAAGAGATACAAGGCCCTACAAGATCAACTAGAGGAGAAGATCTGGATTCCGACCGTGTCCCTCCTTACGTGCTCTCCTTTGACAAAGCAGGTGAAGACAACGATTGCCTGCATCAAAAGAAGATGGAAGAATTGCCAAAGCATAGCCATGGGACGATGGCTTGAGATGAATGATGATACCCATCTACCATCTATTTTATAGCTGGTTGATAGAAGAAGACGACAAAGTTCGGGAATCGAGCTGCAGAGTTATGATGGAACACTCTTGATAAAGGTTCAAGCGATGGGACATAAAGCAATGCGACTTCCAAGATGGTGGCAAATTCAAAGATGACACAAATGCACAGAGCCCAATGCAGACAGATAGCCGAGGGGTCCGATGCCTTAGCATCCCCCGTAAGCCGCTGAGATAAAAGTCGAGGGGTCTGATGCCTTAGCATCCCTCGCGAGCCATTGAGATGAAAGCCAAGGGGTCCGATGCCTTAGCATCCCACGCAGGTCGCAGAGATAAAAGTCGAGGGGTCCGATGCCTTATCATCCCCCGCAGGCCTCTGAGATAAAAAGCTGAGGGGTCCGATGCCTTATCATCCCCCGCAGGCCTCTGAGATAAAAAGCTGAGGGGTCTGATTCTTTAGCATCCCCCGCAGGCTATCGATATGAAAGTCGAGGGATCCGATACCTTAGCCTCCTCCGCAGGCCATTAAGATAAAAGCAAAGGGGTCCAATGCCTTAGCATCCCCCGCAGGCCGTCGAGATAAAAGCCAAGGGGTCCGATGCCTTAGCATCCCTCGCAGGCTGCTGAGATAAAAACCTAGGGGTCTGATGCCTTAGCATCCCCCGCAGGCCACTGAGATGAAAATCGAGGGATCTGATGCCTTAGCATCCCCCGAAGGCCATTTAAGATAAAAGTCTAGGGGTCTAACTTTTCAAAGTCCCCCACGACAAGGGCACGGCACGCCCTTGGGGTCTAGGGGTCCGACTTTTTAAAGTTCCCCACGAAAAGGGAGCACCATGCCCTTGCAGGACAAAGCACGCCCTTAGGGGCTAAGGGTCCAGCAGATGGAATCTTTCAGATTGAAGAAGAAAAGGAAATAAAGGCAGATACAAGAAGATGACATAATAAGATTTTTTATTCCTTGAATCGATTACAATGGATACCACTAGTTCGTGGGAAAATAAAAAAAAGAAAAAGAAAAAGAAAGTGGATGCAACTACTGTTGGTATCGTCTCCAATATTTGGCTTTCTCCTGCCTCTTCGCAAAGATCGACCTGCTGCTGATCTCATCTTCGGCCTTGGCCTTGCGAACTCCGCTCGACGACACCGTGGTCTACGCAAGCCAGGTGCCCTGGAGTTTGGAGAAGCATGGACTGGAGGTCAGCCCAACAAACTCCAAAATAGGCTGATCCCTACAAGGAGGGGGGGGGGGGGGGGGGGGGGGAGGCCTTGCATGCCCTCCTGTGACGAACAGGCCCTCTTTACGTACTCTCATCTGACGAAGACTGTCACCCGCCTATATTCTAGCTCCTCCGGGGTCCCATCCATGGTGCCTCACCCGACAGGAAAGTCACCGACGCCTGAGAAGATGAGACTTCACTGCACTCGACGGCTTCATCACAATGACAGAAAACAGCTCAGAGTTCCCCCCCCCCCATTTATAGCAGAGACTGCATTTATTGAAGAACATTAAGAGTGACTCGTCGCATTCTCCTAATGAACGCATCGGAAGCAAGCAAGCAATAGGCGCCTTCCGAGACATCAATGCGTAGAATCAAAGCGACGTCGGTCAACACTTGGTCAAAGGTGACATGGACATTTCTTGACTGGCAGGAACCGAAAGAATGAAAGAATGTGGGCACCAGTAGGCTTAATGGAGAGGCGATCATAGACACAGTTGCAAATGAAGACATAAAAATAGTGCTTTATTTATTATGCGCCATTTGGGTATTACAAAAGCGAGCCCGGTAGGACGTTTCAGGGATGCCACCATGTCCATGTACTGACGCTGGAGGGCCACGATCTCTCGACTACCCGCCTGGTCCTTCGAGGCCAGCTCAGCCTGATGCGCCTCGCGGAGGGCGACGACCTCAGCCGCTCGGACTTGTTTTTCCGCGACCAAGCTAGCCAGGGCATCCTCACGACCCATCAGAGTGACTACGCATGCCGCATTGCAACCATCCTGGTCGGACTGGAGACCTTGGGTAAGGACATATGCGGCCTCATGCTCCTTCTCCTTTGTCTCCAATAAGGATTGGAGTTTGGTGAGGCTTGCTTGTAGTTCGACGACTTCCTGCTCAAGCCGTGCAGCTTGGGCTCGATAACCCTCGACCGCAGAGTCCCTCTGCACAAGAGACTCTCGTTGTCACGCACTGGATCCGGCTATAACGGAAACCAGCCAGACCCGGGGTATGAGGGGGGTTTAAAGGGTAAGTCAAAGGAGTAAAAGGGTTCTGAGGTGGTTTTTATCATTTAATTTATTACTATATTATCGTTAACTAATTACTATGTGATGGGGGATGGCTTTGAAGGAAAGCCTACCGGGCTTTATGGAAAAGCCTACCAAACAAAAAGAAAAATGGTTCTGGCATTTATTTAGAGCATCAAACAGCATCAAACAAGTCTAACCACTTATTACATGATCAATTGAAAATAAAGATAGCTAACTAAAACTTCTAGAGTCCTCTCTCTCGACAACTACGCTCCTCGAGGAGGCGCTAGAGAAAGGTCTATAGTACCTGAAAAAAGTGTGCAACAACGGGGTAAGTTTACAAAGGTAAACTCAGCGAACAACTAACCCTAAACTAACTAGGGTAAACTACAACCGCATTCTGCCCATCTCGAGGTTAACGAGGGCAGCATTATACACCAATTTAAATAATATTATTTAGTTTAGATTAATATGAGACCAATCAAAAGAAACTACTACATACGATTACAATGTCAAACTACAAGTCACAATGATACAATATTTAATAGTTATATCTACAATCATGATCATGAATAATGAATGTTAGATCTAATATACTTCTAGGGTGAACCGACAGTTTTCTATCTACCTGATTCTGCCAATAGAAAACACCTAGTTCCAGTGTACCTGGTCAACCATAAATACCCATATGGCTATAAGGAGGCTTGGTCTTTCACCATGGGGCACTCCTGCCCAACTTGCTTCTTCGGGGTCATTACCCAGGGGTAGACTACTAGGTCACTCGGGCTTTACCACATGTCCAACCCTGTGACCCTACCTACTTTATTCGGATTGTGCATAGGCTGTGGTTCACATCCCATCTTGTGTACATGGGTCGGTAGTCGGTCCTTCCTCTAGGAAGACGACCTCAACTAAGGCAATGTCTCAACCAGTCTCTCTACAGAGACTGTCAGCCCTCGTTACTCTGTGGTAACTCGACTGCACCATGTGTCCCATGGTCACTATTATTCAGTTTCAATAATCAACATTTACAATAATATATACATACGAAGAATTTACCTGTTTGCATGCATCTTACTGTAAAACTAGATTGAAGCTGACTATTTTCGATGCTAAAAAGAATACTACACATATATCATATGCGATAAAAGAAAATACATATATTTTCAGGGTTCGTTCAGGAGCAAGGGATAGTATGCCTACCTCCCACATGCAGTACCGGTCATCCCGCCTACATGCATTGGACATACTATAACCACATGCAGTGTTTTTCTTAGTTTAGTTATTTACTATACTACAAATACGATTATAGTTGGCCCTAATTAGAGTAGGGTCAGTCGTGTTCACCTGGATTATGCTCAGTGATCTCCAAATATCTTGTTTGTGGTCCCGGTGCTCCGCCGAAAGAACAAGCTGCCAAGATGGGTCTAGGTAAGCGAAGGCTATTATTGTTAATCATTATCTAAGCTCACAATTCAATGGTCGGCCATGAGAAGAGGGATCCAAAGGATCCGACTTTGCTAGAATCCGACTTCGGTTGGAGGTTTTGTGGTCGAACCGATAAAAACCGGCCCTCGGTTGGTTCAACATGGTAGAAGGGTCCTTAGGGTCCTAAACTAGGTTCGATACATCGGTATCAATGATCTGAGTACAATGCCACCGGTTTAGTCCGATTCTGAGATCGAACGGAGAATTGGCGGTCAAACCATGGTACCACAACTCGATCAGGCCCATGGGTAAAATAGGATACTAAACAGTATAATTACTATACCAAAATATGTCCAACATGTAGGATTTTCCGAGCCGATCGTAATGGCGCTGGTTTCGTCCGATTCCGAGTTCGAACGAAGAAATGGCGGCCGAACCAAAATCTACTGGTTCGCGGGTCTGGTTTAAGTGAACCAGGTCGGTTCACTGTGCTGGGTCGGGTCAGCATAGTAGTCAAGTTGGGTCTGGGTGGTCAGGTCGGGTCTATAGTGTTCGGGTCGGGTCTGCAGTCATAATATCAAAATGGCCTGGGGCAGACCCGTTATTTACGGGTTTGCCCGTCCTTCTTCTTCCCCACGCGAACCAGAGCTGCAATGGCTTTTCTTCCATGGCGACAGCGGGGTGGCCGGGTTTGGGTGCGCCAGCGGTACCCGGCCTGTCTCCCCCGCATCGCCCCCACGAAGGAGACACGGGAGGAGGCGACCGGAGCGCGCATCGGAGCCCGGGGAGGCATTGGCCGGTGGGGTTCGCGCGGGTGGTTGGGTCAGCCTGGGGATGCGCCGACGGTCGCCGGCGGGGCTTGGGTATTGGTCCTCCATACGAGGACCGGAGGTGGGGTTGCGGTACCGTTCTCCACCCGAGTGGGCCGCGGCCAAGGGAGGAGGGAACGGTGGAGATGAGTTGGGTCGCGGAGGAGGAGAGAAGGGCAGACCTTGGCTCGGTGTTCACCGAAGTTGGGGGAGGAGGCGAGGCCGCTGCTCCTCTCTTTCTAGTTCTCTCCCTCTCTCTCTCTCTCTGCTCTCTATCTCTCTAAATATTAGTATTATTCCGTTATTTCTCCCTCTCTTAATTTGTCGTTCTTTCTCTCTCTCTCTCTTGGTTCTTCATAAAAAGGGAAAGGGCTGTTTTGATGGTAGAGAGGATTGAGAAATCAGGTTGTTAGCCCCTTAATTCCCCTTAATTCCTAATAAAAAGGAATGAATAAAGGAACGAAAGATTTTGGGCTTATTACTCCAAATCTTGCTCGATCCTCCCCATCTGAATTTCAACTTTTAAAACCTTAGGAATGGATACCTATGAGGCCTAAAGTCAGCTAGGAGGTTAAAAGTCAGGTCCTAGGGCTAGCCGGGCTCGGTCCGGGGCCTTGAACTGGGCTCGGTTGGAACCCGAGTGCGATTCGAATACCTACCAGGCTGAAAAAGATAATTAGTCATTACTCACAAACCGGTGGTCATAATAGAGCCTGAGAGGATTCATTGGAAAAGTCTCATCGACGTAAACGTGTGGGCGCTTGATATATATTTTTATGACTTTTAGATCTTTCAAAAAGAAGAAAATATTCCAAAATTTAAAGTAACAATAACTCATAACCCCAGTGTCGGATCGACCCTAGCTCAGGCTCGTTGAAAAGCTCTCTCAGAGCCCCACCCAACGTATCCAGCCTTTCTACGATCAAATTACCCAAACTCCTGTGGTAAACAAAACAATGTAAAAGGTCGGCTAATTTATCGATATTCTAGAGTATATGCGAACTGCCGAAACTAGCTATGCATACATCCGATTACTGCACAGTACGCACCATTGCGACGTGTTTGAAGCCATAGAGAAAGTGAACGTAAAACATTTTATGGGTTTATGACTTATTCTTCCAGAACAAGTCCAGAGAAAAAGTTTGACTAAAAATGACAAAAATACCCAAGGAGGACTTTTATTATTCCCAAATCTGACACCACAGGTGTTACACTCGCCCTGAAGACAAGTCACCGCAACATCCCTCTTCTGCAAATCCTCTAGGGTCACGCTCTACGTCCAGTGGACCCTTCACTTCTCCGTTTCCACTACCCCTGTGAGAAAGGTGTGCTCATGGACTAGGTGCACGATCGAGGGAGCGTTCTCAGTTTTAGAGGCCTAGTTGGAGAGCTCGCAAAACATATTGAGTTCTCGAGACTCTTGGCCCGTCCTCTCACTGACTTGGGCAAGGCCCGCGAGACCCTGCGAGGAAAGATACTTGAATGCTTTATTCCCGTCATCAAAAGAAGAAATATATGTATTAGACAAGCATACCTAGACAAAGTGGGAGATCGAGCTCCGTAGCAGAGGAGCCCAGGACTTCGACACATTGCATCATAATCCCCGAGGGAGGGTGTATCCTTGGGCCAAGGCAAGAGCAACTCAAGGATCCGAACTGTCATCCACTGTGACTGGACAGCCTCCCCCTGTCTCGTCACGAACGATCAGGGGAGTCCGGAAGAGAGGGTGTCTTGCTCGACTAGCCTCGCCGCCAAGCGAGTCATTGAAGGCCCGCTCTGTCCTTCCTGAGACTTTCTACTACGGACTGCTCACCCTCGGCTGCACGAAGACGTAAAGGATGATACATCTCGACAAAAGAAGGGTCTCAGAGAGCAACTCACAGAGCATCCCGTCAGAACTTACCAGTGGGTTCGGGCTAAGGTCCCACACCTGATGTTTCGCCCATAGTCTGGACATCAGCCTCCGTGGGTGTAACCACGCCCGCATCACCCCTTGGCGCACCTGGTTCTTCTGAATCAACGACAGGGATCAAGGGGAGCCCCGGGGCCAGACCTTTTAGATGTTCCTGCTCAGACGAACACAAAGGGGTGTATTTCGACCCTCGAAAGAGCTGCCGGGTAACTCCAATTAAAGCCGTGCTCGTTTGACCTGGTGAATCTGACGGAGAGCCGTGAGGAGCTCTGCGTCGGAGAGAGGCACTCCGTCTCCAGGGCCACCCTCAGAGCTTACCTCGGGCTTAACCCGGGCGGCACCTCTGCATTTGAATCCACCCCCTCGATCTCCTTGGGATTGGCGGGGGATGCTTCACGGACTCTCTTCTTCGCCCGGCTGTCGTGAGAGCTATCTGGCCGGAGGTGGTCGCCGCCCGAGGTAAGTGAAGCAACTTTAGAAGAATCGACGATGGGGCTACCTGGAGGATCGGTTCGGATAGGCTCCTCTCCCAAAATCTCCATGCTCCTGCTAGAGTCTGAGCACTTGGGGCTGGGGACAATGGGACCACCGCCAATGCTGGTCCCACTAAGCTCACCCTTACTGCTGTTGTCGCCACGGCCAGAGGAACCGACTCCGGCACTGCTGACGGGACCCTCGCCATCGCCGTCGAAGCCACCTAAATGCCTCTGGTTGGTCTCACCGTCCCCACCGTGGCTATTGCTCCCCTTATGCTCCTTACTACTATTGCTATCGCCATCGTTGGGTGATCTTCCCGTCCGGCTGCCTTCGCCAAGGGGTTCACCATGGGGCATGTTCCCACCACTACAAAAAAAACAGTTATTACCGACGGACAATATCCGTCGGTAATATTAAAATTTCGTCGGTAATATTATATAGCGACGGAAGATATTTCCGTCGCTGGCTGTCGGGAAAAAAGGCGTCGGGGAAAACAATACGACGGACCAAATATTACCGTCGGTATTAATAATTAATACCGACGGTAATTAGAACGCCGTCGGTAATATTTAATCAATTTAAAACTAATATAATATAGTATTGCCGACGAACTATAAGAATCCGTCGGTAATATATAAACATTTTACCGACGAGTATAGTTTATACTGTCGGTAATACTATATATATTACCGACACATATATATATTACCCGTCGGTAATAATATATATATTACCGACCAAATTAATATCACCGTCGGTAATACTATATATATTACCGACGGATATATATATTACCCGTCGGTAATACTATATATATTACCGACGGATATATATATTACCCGTCGGTAATACTATATATATTACCGACGGATATTATATGCCGTCGGCAAATCATTAATAATTTAAAAAAAATAAAAATATTATTACCGACGGAATAATTTATTTCCGTCGGTAATAAGTATCTTTTTTTTTTTAATAAATTTACATAAATAATGTTATTTAATTCCTGTGATTCAATACCACAATATATTACCACAATTTATCAAATATTACCACAATTTATCAAATATTACCACAATTTATAAAATATTACCTAAATTGATAAAAAATTACAGCAAATTATCAAATATTACCACAGTTCCCGACCGACAATTATAGATAGAAGAAAAAATAACCATATATTACAAAACAATATTTACACAATCCAGAACTGAGAGATGATACATGTCCTATCTCAACCACCCCCGCCCGCCACCAACGCCGGTGCTCTCATCGATCCCCTGACGCCGCCCTATCTCAACCACGCCCGCCCACCACCAACGCTGGTGCTCTCATCGATCCCCTGACGCCGCCCTGCTCCTGCAATTAACATGTATTTGTTAAAAAAATGGTTTATATCTATAACTGAGTCTAAGCGTTAAAAAATGATAAGTTAGCGTGTTTCGATTTTGAAATAGGTTTGGATTCGATCCGATCGTCATCGACTCGACATCCGGTAATTTGAACTTGGAATTATTCCGTATTTCGGACTTGCGAGCGGGTTCTAATTGGATATTTGACCAATTTACGCTCCGATTCACCGATTTAGAGTCTAAGTGTTGGAAAATCATAAGTTAGCGTGTTTCGGATATGAAATAGGTTTGGATTCGATCCGATCGTCATCGGCTCGGCATTCGATAATTCGAACTTGGAATTATTCCGTATTTCGGACTTGCGAGCGGGTTCTAATTGGATATTTGACCAATTTACGCTCCGATTCACCGATTTAGAGTCTAAGTGTTGGAAAATCATAAGTTAGCGTGTTTCGGATATGAAATAGGTTTAGATTCGATCCGATCGTCATCGGATCGGCATCCGGTAATTCGAAGTTGGAATTATTCCGTATTTCGGACTTGCGAGCGGGTTCTAATTGGATATTTGACCAATTTACGCTCCGATTCACCGATTTAGAGTCTAAGCGTTGGAAAATCATAAGTTAGCGTGTTTCGGATATGAAATAGGTTTGGATTCGATCCGATCGTCATCGGCTCGGCATCCGATAATTCGAACTTGGAATTATTCCGTATTTCGGACTTGCGAGCGGGTTCTAATTGGATATTTGACCAATTTACGCTCCGATTCACCGATTTAGAGTCTAAGCGTTGGAAAATCATAAGTTAGCGTGTTTCGGATATGAAATAGGTTTGGATTCGATCCGATCGTCATCGGCTCGGCATCCGGTACTTCGAACTTGGAATTATTCCGTATTTCGGACTTGCGAGCGGGTTCTAATTGGATATTTGACCAATTTACGCTCCGATTCACCGATTTAGAGTCTAAGTGTTGGAAAATCATAAGTTAGCGTGTTTCGGATATGAAATAGGTTTGGATTCGATCCGATCGTCATCGGCTCGGCATCCGGTAATTCGAACTTGGAATTATTCCGTATTTCGGACTTGCGAGCGGGTTCTAATTGGATATTTGACCAATTTACGCTCCGATTCACCGATTTAGAGTCTAAGTGTTGGAAAATCATAAGTTAGCGTGTTTCGGATATGAAATAGGTTTGGATTCGATCCGATCGTCATCGGCTCGGCATCCGGTAATTCGAACTTGGAATTATTCCGTATTTCGGACTTGCGAGCGGGTTCTAATTGGATATTTGACCAATTTACGCTCCGATTCACCGATTTAGAGTCTAAGTGTTGGAAAATCATAAGTTAGCGTGTTTCGGATATGAAATAGGTTTGGATTCGATCCGATCGTCATCGGCTCGGCATCCGGTAATTCGAACTTGGAATTATTCCGTATTTCGGACTTGCGAGCGGGTTCTAATTGGATATTTGACCAATTTACGCTCCGATTCACCGATTTAGAGTCTAAGTGTTGGAAAATCATAAGTTAGCGTGTTTCGGATATGAAATAGGTTTGGATTCGATCCGATCGTCATCGGCTCGGCATCCGGTAATTCGAACTTGGAATTATTCCGTATTTCGGACTTGCGAGCGGGTTCTAATTGGATATTTGACCAATTTACGCTCCGATTCACCGATTTAGAGTCTAAGTGTTGGAAAATCATAAGTTAGCGTGTTTCGGATATGAAATAGGTTTGGATTCGATCCGATCGTCATCGGCTCGGCATCCGGTAATTCGAACTTGGAATTATTCCGTATTTCGGACTTGCGAGCGGGTTCTAATTGGATATTTGACCAATTTACGCTCCGATTCACCGATTTAGAGTCTAAGTGTTGGAAAATCATAAGTTAGCGTGTTTCGGATATGAAATAGGTTTGGATTCGATCCGATCGTCATCGGCTCGGCATCCGGTAATTCGAACTTGGAATTATTCCGTATTTCGGACTTGCGAGCGGGTTCTAATTGGATATTTGACCAATTTACGCTCCGATTCACCGATTTAGAGTCTAAGTGTTGGAAAATCATAAGTTAGCGTGTTTCGGATATGAAATAGGTTTGGATTCGATCCGATCGTCATCGGATCGGCATCCGATAATTCGAACTTGGAATTATTCCGTATTTCGGACTTGCGAGCGGGTTCTAATTGGATATTTGACCAATTTACGCTTCGATTAACCGATTTAGAGTCTAAGTGTTGGAAAATCATAAGTTAGCGTGTTTCGGATATGAAATAGGTTTGGATTCGATCGGATCGTCATCGGCTCGGCATCCGGTAATTCGAACTTGGAATTATTCCGTATTTCGGACTTGCGAGCGGGTTCTAATTGGATATTTGACCAATTTACGCTCCGATTCACCGATTTAGAGTCTAAGTGTTGGAAAATCATAAGTTAGCGTGTTTCGGATATAAAATAGGTTTGGATTCGATCCGATCGTCATCGGCTCGGCATCCGGTAATTCGAACTTGGAATTATTCCGTATTTCGGACTTGCGAGCGGGTTCTAATTGGATATTTGACCAATTTACGCTCCGATTCACCGATTTTGAGTCTAAGTGTTGGAAAATCATAAGTTAGCGTGTTTCGGATATGAAATAGGTTTGGATTCGATCCGATCGTCATCGGCTCGGCATCCGGTAATTCGAACTTGGAATTATTCCGTATTTCGGACTTGCGAGCGGGTTCTAATTGGATATTTGACCAATTTACGCTTCGATTCACCGATTTAGAGTCTAAGTGTTGGAAAATCATAAGTTAGCGTGTTTCGGATATGAAATAGGTTTGGATTCGATCGGATCGTCATCGGCTCGGCATCCGGTAATTCGAACTTGGAATTATTCCGTATTTCGGACTTGCGAGCGGGTTCTAATTGGATATTTGACCAATTTACGCTCCGATTCACCGATTTAGAGTCTAAGTGTTGGAAAATCATAAGTTAGCGTGTTTCGGATATGAAATAGGTTTGGATTCGATCCGATCGTCATCGGCTCGGCATCCGGTAATTCGAACTTGGAATTATTCCGTATTTCGGACTTGCGAGCGGGTTCTAATTGGATATTTGACCAATTTACGCTTCGATTCACCGATTTAGAGTCTAAGTGTTGGAAAATCATAAGTTAGCGTGTTTCGGATATGAAATAGGTTTGGATTCGATCGGATCGTCATCGGCTCGGCATCCGGTAATTCGAACTTGGAATTATTCCGTATTTCGGACTTGCGAGCGGGTTCTAATTGGATATTTGACCAATTTACGCTCCGATTCACCGATTTAGAGTCTAAGTGTTGGAAAATCATAAGTTAGCGTGTTTCGGATATGAAATAGGTTTGGATTCGATCCGATCGTCATCGGCTCGGCATCCGGTAATTCGAACTTGGAATTATTCCGTATTTCGGACTTGCGAGCGGGTTCTAATTGGATATTTGACCAATTTACGCTCCGATTCACCGATTTAGAGTCTAAGTGTTGGAAAATCATAAGTTAGCGTGTTTCGGATATAAAATAGGTTTGGATTCGATCGGATCGTCATCGGCTCGGCATCCGATAATTCGAACTTGGAATTATTCCGTATTTCGGACTTGCGAGCGGGTTCTAATTGGATATTTGACCAATTTACGCTCCGATTCACCGATTTAGAGTCTAAGTGTTGGAAAATCATAAGTTAGCGTGTTTCGGATATGAAATAGGTTTGGATTCGATCCGATCGTCATCGGATCGGCATCCGATAATTCGAAGTTGGATTTATTCCGTATTTCGGACTTGCGAGCGGGTTCTAATTGGATATTTGACCAATTTACGCTCCGATTCACCGGTTTAGAGTCTAAGTGTTGGAAAATCATAAGTTAGCGTGTTTCGGATATGAAATAGGTTTGGATTCGATCCGATCGTCATCGGATCGGCATCCGGTAATTCGAACTTGGAATTATTCCGTATTTAAAAGAAAAACAGAGGCTACATCATTACCATGAGAGAGAGAGTGACCATTTACGATTCGATTTACCGATTTATAGTCTAAGTGTTGGAAAATCATAAGTGTGATAATATGATTAAAACTCAAATTAGTAAGATTCATATTTTTTGCTAATATTATAAAGATTAGTAAGTACCTGATCATGAGGATGAGCCACCGCTAGACCGGCTTATGAATTCATTAAATTTACGCTCCAGTTCCCTGCGAGCTTCTCTTTCCTCATCGAGGGCCTTCTTCTCCGCCTCAACCCTCTGCTCGAGGGCCTGCCTCTGCTCTCGCTCCGCCTCCATCCTCTGCTCGAGGGCCTGCCTCTGCTCTCGCTCCGCGTCTAGCGCAGACTGCAGCTGAGTGATAGCACCGGTCTGGGTGTCCCGTGCCCTCGAGCGCATACCCTCTCGTCCAAAGTAGGAGGAGGGCGTGACTCCAAGGCCCGTACAGAGGACACGGCCGTGCGTGGCAGGTCTCAGCACAGTATCCATCGCTGAGTCGACAGATACTGAGCTGGAGGAGGAGCCGGCCTCGCCCGACGGGGTCACCATAAGTCGCATCCTCTCCTATATAAAAACAACCAATGATATTCAATGATATTTTATGGCATATGTATAAGAATATATTAACAGTAATTTAATTACTTACCACTTGCGAGGCAACCCTGTCGTCCAGAAATGCCCCATCGATACGCCGCCTCCTAGAGGCCTCAAAAAGGTCAATCCTATTAGGCTCGTGGCCCAAGGACTGTGTCTGTTGGACATATAAAATAAATAGACGAGTTAATATAACATGTATAGAGCTTTAAATAATAACAATGTTTGTATCATTTACCAGCTGCTGGGCAAGCTGGGGCATGGAGGTCCTCCCCTTCACTGGAGCAGGTGTCGTCGAGGCACTTCTATTCTGCTTGCCTACAGCAGATTTCACCTGTGTCAATCGATTAAATTTTGAAACATCAATACAAATTTTTAGTATAACATTAAAACAAGTACGAATCAACAAAATTAAAATTATACCTGAAAGCTAGGGGTGGCCCAGTGAGCGACCAAAAACTGTAGAATGTGTAGCGGTGGCGCGTCTCTCGTCCCGGCCGCAGCCTGTACCTCCTCAGCCGGCTGGCCGACCAAGTAACCGTAGAGCTTGTAGAGCTCGTGACGGTAATCCCTGTACCGCTCACCCATCGTCTTCCACAAGTCCTCCCGATGGGTGTCGGTTTCCATGTTCTCCCATTTAAATTTCTCCTGTAAAATCAATTTAGAAACAAGTCATTTTATCAAATCAAATTATAAAGAAGTACGATATTATTCTAAAATGCTTTAATGAAACTAACGTACCAAAAACTGCTGATACATCCTCTCCTTATAGGATGCATCAATGTTCTTCCACCCCCTTAACCCCACAATCGGGGCATTCCTCTCCTCCCGTACTATCATGCCGACCCACGTGGCGGCGTCAGAAGCGTGCTCGCCCACAAAGGTATGGCCGCTCCACTGTAGGGACAGCGGCTCGCGTAAGGCCGACAAGCGCCGGGCCGTCGTCACGCCCCGGTCGCCTACGTACCTGGTCGACCCTGCAAATAAAATATACATCAGTACTGAAGAAGTATTTACAACATGTATAAAACTTTAGATCTAAACATTACCTGTGGGCGTAGACGCTGCAGCCGAGTGCTGAGCAGTGCTCGAAGCTCCGGAGGCTGCGACCACAGCAGGAGCTGGTGTGGAGAGAGGAACAGCACTACCAGATCCGGACGGCTCAGCCTCGGACCCTGGGGTGGCAGCCGGAGCGCTCTCAGCTACCCTACCCCTGCCTCTGCCTCTGCCTCTACGAACATATGACCGTGATGCCATCTGAAACAATTTAATTTACATATGAAACAGTAAGATTTAAGATTTACATATGAAACAATATGAAACAGTTTGATTTACATATGAAACAGTATGATTTACATATGAAACAATATAAAACAATATGAACCCGCTCGCAATATGAAACAATATGAAACAATATGAAACAGTTAGACTCTAAATCGGTTAATCGGATCGTAAAGTGGTCAAATATCCAATTAGAACCCGCTCGCAAGTCCGAAATACGGAATATAATTCCAAGTTCGAATTATCGGATGCCGATCCAATGACGATCGGATCGAATCCAAACCTATTTTATATCCGAAACACGCTAACTTATGATTTTCCAACACTTAGACTCTAAATCGGTGAATCGGAGCGTAAATTGGTCAAATATCCAATTAGAACCCGCTCGCAAGTCCGAAATACGGAATAATTCCAAGTTCGAATTACCGGATGCCGAGCCGATGACGATCGGATCGAATCCAAACCTATTTCATATCCGAAACACGCTAACTTATGATTTTCCAACACTTAGACTCTAAATCGGTGAATCGGAGCGTAAATTGGTCAAATATCCAATTAGAACCCGCTCGCAAGTCCGAAATACGGAATAATTCCAAGTTCGAATTACCGGATGCCGAGCCGATGACGATCGGATCGAATCCAAACCTATTTCATATCCGAAACAGGCTAACTTATGATTTTCCAACACTTAGACTCTAAATCGGTGAATCGGAGCGTAAATTGGTCAAATATCCAATTAGAACCCGCTCGCAAGTCCGAAATACGGAATAATTCCAAGTTCGAATTACCGGATGCCGAGCCGATGACGATCGGATCGAATCCAAACCTATTTCATATCCGAAACACGCTAACTTATGATTTTCCAACACTTAGACTCTAAATCGGTGAATCGGAGCGTAAATTGGTCAAATATCCAATTAGAACCCGCTCGCAAGTCCGAAATACGGAATAATTCCAAGTTCGAATTACCGGATGCCGAGCCGATGACGATCCGATCGAATCCAAACCTATTTCATATCCGAAACACGCTAACTTATGATTTTCCAACACTTAGACTCTAAATCGGTGAATCGAAGCGTAAATTGGTCAAATATCCAATTAGAACCCGCTCGCAAGTCCGAAATACGAAATAATTCCAAGTTCGAATTACCGGATGCCGAGCCGATGACGATCGGATCGAATCCAAACCTATTTCATATCCGAAACACGCTAACTTATGATTTTCCAACACTTAGACTCTAAATCGGTGAATCGGAGCGTAAATTGGTCAAATATCCAATTAGAACCCGCTCGCAAGTCCGAAATACGGAATAATTCCAAGTTCGAATTACCGGATGCCGAGCCGATGACGATCGGATCGAATCCAAACCTATTTCATATCCGAAACACGCTAACTTATGATTTTCCAACACTTAGACTCTAAATCGGTGAATCGGAGCGTAAATTGGTCAAATATCCAATTAGAACCCGCTCGCAAGTCCGAAATACGGAATAATTCCAAGTTCGAATTACCGGATGCAGAGCCGATGACGATCGGATCGAATCCAAACCTATTTCATATCCGAAACACGCTAATTTATGATTTTCCAACACTTAGACTCTAAATCGGTGAATCGGAGCGTAAATTGGTCAAATATCCAATTAGAACCCGCTCGCAAGTCCGAAATACGGAATAATTCCAAGTTCGAATTACCGGATGCCGAGCCGATGACGATCCGATCGAATCCAAACCTATTTCATATCCGAAACACGCTAACTTATGATTTTCCAACACTTAGACTCTAAATCGGTGAATCGGAGCGTAAATTGGTCAAATATCCAATTAGAACCCGCTCGCAAGTCCGAAATACGGAATAATTCCAAGTTCGAATTACCGGATGCCGAGCCGATGACGATCGGATCGAATCCAAACCTATTTCATATCCGAAACACGCTAACTTATGATTTTCCAACACTTAGACTCTAAATCGGTGAATCGGAGCGTAAATTGGTCAAATATCCAATTAGAACCCGCTCGCAAGTCCGAAATACGGAATAATTCCAAGTTCGAATTACCGGATGCCGAGCCGATGACGATCCGATCGAATCCAAACCTATTTCATATCCGAAACACGCTAACTTATGATTTTCCAACACTTAGACTCTAAATCGGTGAATCGAAGCGTAAATTGGTCAAATATCCAATTAGAACCCGCTCGCAAGTCCGAAATACGAAATAATTCCAAGTTCGAATTACCGGATGCCGAGCCGATGACGATCGGATCGAATCCAAACCTATTTCATATCCGAAACACGCTAACTTATGATTTTCCAACACTTAGACTCTAAATCGGTGAATCGGAGCGTAAATTGGTCAAATATCCAATTAGAACCCGCTCGCAAGTCCGAAATACGGAATAATTCCAAGTTCGAATTACCGGATGCCGAGCCGATGACGATCGGATCGAATCCAAACCTATTTCATATCCGAAACACGCTAACTTATGATTTTCCAACACTTAGACTCTAAATCGGTGAATCGGAGCGTAAATTGGTCAAATATCCAATTAGAACCCGCTCGCAAGTCCGAAATACGGAATAATTCCAAGTTCGAATTACCGGATGCAGAGCCGATGACGATCGGATCGAATCCAAACCTATTTCATATCCGAAACACGCTAATTTATGATTTTCCAACACTTAGACTCTAAATCGGTGAATCGGAGCGTAAATTGGTCAAATATCCAATTAGAACCCGCTCGCAAGTCCGAAATACGGAATAATTCCAAGTTCGAATTACCGGATGCCGAGCCGATGACGATCCGATCGAATCCAAACCTATTTCATATCCGAAACACGCTAACTTATGATTTTCCAACACTTAGACTCTAAATCGGTGAATCGGAGCGTAAATTGGTCAAATATCCAATTAGAACCCGCTCGCAAGTCCGAAATACGGAATAATTCCAAGTTCGAATTACCGGATGCCGATCCGATGACGATCGGATCGAATCCAAACCTATTTCATATCCGAAACACGCTAACTTATGATTTTCCAACACTTAGACTCTAAATCGGTGAATCGGAGCGTAAATTGGTCAAATATCCAATTAGAACCCGCTCGCAAGTCCGAAATACGGAATAATTCCAAGTTCGAATTACCGGATGCCGAGCCGATGACGATCCGATCGAATCCAAACCTATTTCATATCCGAAACACGCTAACTTATGATTTTCCAACACTTAGACTCTAAATCGATGAATCGGAGCGTAAATTGGTCAAATATCCAATTAGAACCCGCTCGCAAGTCCGAAATACGGAATAAATCCAACTTCGAATTATCGGATGCCGATCCGATGACGATCCGATCGAATCGAAACCTATTTCATATCCGAAACACGCTAACTTATGATTTTCCAACTCTTAGACTCTAAATCGGTGAATCGGTCGGATCGTAAATCGGTGAAACGGTATGATTTACATATGAAACGGTATGATTTACATATGAATCGGTGAAACGGTATGATTTACATATGAAACAATATGATATACATATGAAACAATATGATTTATATATGAAACAATTTGATTTAAATATGAAACAATTTGATTTACATACGGTCTAGTCATTTTCTGTCTCATCTCTGTCACTCTCATCGCTTCCCTCTTCTATTATTTGATCTGCATTCGCTGTCCAGTTTATATTGTCGACATCTTCATTTTCGTCGTGCACTGCGTCGACAATGATTATCTCATCATTCTGGTATGCATCGAAATCATCATCGACGACCCCCGCATCCTTGTCTCCCATGTCGTAAAAATCTCTGGGTGGTGACCTGACTACAATTTGCCAACCTGGAGAGGTATTATCCGGTGCATAAAATATCTGTTGCGCTTGAGAGGCAAGAATGAATGGATCTTCATATTGGGTATTCAATCTCTTGGCAGTGTTGATGCTGATAAAACCGTATTTGTCGACATTATAACCAGTCCCGCGATTATTAACATCATACCAATCGCATTTGAATAATACGATCCGATTTTGGCCAAGAAATTTAATCTCGAGAATCTCGTTGAGGACGCCGTATAAGTCGATATTTTCTAATTCTTCTTGCTCACCGTTGACGACAACCCCACTATTTTGGGTTCTTCGTGATTTTTCACTATCTTTCGTCCGAAATCTATAACCGTTCACGATATAACCATCGTACGATATTGCGTCTTGCAAAGGACTACAAGATAAGCGCCAGAGATCCTCATTCATCAGCGGATCGTGGTTGTCGTGCAGCTCCTGTGCCTATAATAACCACACGACATTCATGATATGAACACATAATTATTGTTCGGTAATGGATGTCAATGAAATTCAGTAATGATGTGAATACTTACGTGTTTCTCGAACCACGATGGGAATTCACGATCATGAATTTGGGGAGCATTTCGAATACCCCGATTATTAATGATGGCTTTATGCTTCCTGTTTTACCGGTTATGAATTAGATTATAATTAGCACATATACTTAATGAATGGACTGAAAGAATGAGTAAATGATCGTAAAATGCTTACTCAATGAATGGCCACACTTCATCACATTGGCGCAACACATACATATGTGCCTGTTGAATCTCATCTACAGACAATCGACGGGTTTTGCCTCCTCCTACAGGTCTACCCATTTCGGCAAATATAGACAGACCCCCATCGAAGTCTATTGGACCACCGTCATAGTTCCGCTCAAGTTGATTGAATCGCGTGTCTATACCATGTAGGTATCTTGAGCAGAATGTTAGACATTCTTCTGCTAGGTATCCTTCAGCAATTGATCCCTCCGGACGACTTTTATTACGAACATATGATTTCAATGTTCGCAAGTACCTAATTTGAGAAAAAAATATTTGTATGAATATATCAAGAACGATCAAATACATTGTGCGAATGAGACGAGACGATTACCTCTCGATAAAATACATCCACCGGTAATGAACTGGGCCGCCGAGTTTGGCCTCATTTGCCAAGTGAACGGTCAAATGCACCATGACATCAAAGAATGAAGGTGGAAATATCATCTCTAACTTGCACAATGTGAGCGCAATATCCCTCTCCATCTGTTCAAGTTGGTCCACTCTAAGTACCTTCGAGCACAACTGTCTGAAAAAAGTGCTGAGCTCAATTAACGGACCGGACACCTCTTCGGTTAAATTCCCACGTATAGCAAGAGATAACAATCGCTGCATAAGAACATGACAATCGTGGCTCTTTAATCCAGACAACTTCCGGCCGTTCTCTTGCACGCATCGTGCGATATTCGAAGAATAACCGTCTGGCGTTTTCACAGACCGTAGGAATGCACATAAGGCTGCCTTTTGCTGTGAGCTCATGGTGTAGCATGCAACTGGCAACACATACTTATCCCCAATCTCTTGGGGATGAAGTGATTTTCGGATGCCCAACTCCTTAAGATCGAGACGAGATTTAAGATTATCCTTCGTCTTACCGTCGAGATTCAGCAGTGTTCCTATAATGTTGTCACACACATTTTTCTCAATATGCATGACATCCAAGTTATGCCGCAAGAGTAGGCTGCTCCAGTACGGTAGTTTAAAGAAAATACTCTTCTTCTTCCAGTTATGCTCACGCGTTGAATCTTCATGCGTTCTCTTCTTTTTACCTTTTCCAAGTGCCACGGCATCAAGCTGATCCAATTCGCACAAGACTTCTACCCCCGAAAGCTGCTCCGGGGCCTTTGCAAGTTCCTTCTTGCCGTTGAAAGCTCTTTTGTTCTGCCTCCACTTATGGCCGTCAACAAGGAATCTTCGATGGCCCATATAACAGAACTTGCCTCCGTTCTTCAATCGTAATGAATCTGTCTCCTTATTGCATGTAGGGCACGCCAATTTTCCTTTAGTACTCCACCCGGATAAGTTGGCATATGCAGGAAAATCGTTGATGGTCCATAGAAGTGCCGCATGCATCCGAAAATTCTGGCGCAACGAGGCATCATACGTATCGGCCCCAACTTCCCATAACTCGTTCAACTCCTCAATCAACGGCTGCAAGTAAACGTCAATATCATTACCAGGCGACCTGGGTCCGGGAATGAGCAAGGAGAGCATTGTGTATGGCTTTTTTAAGCACATCCAGGGAGGCAAATTGTATGGAACTAGGACAACTGGCCAAATGCTGTACGACACACTCATATTCCCAAAGGGATTGAAGCCATCGCTAGCAAGCCCTAACCTGACGTTGCGAACTTCACATGCGAATTCAGGATATGTATGATCAAAATCTTTCCACGTCAGAGAGTCGGCCGGATGTCTCATAATCCCGTCATCTGTACGTTCTCGTGCATGCCACCTCATGTGCTCAGCAGTCTTCGATGACATAAACAACCTCTGAAGCCTGTCCCTGAGCGGGAAGTATAGGAGAACCTTTGCAGATACATTTTTCTTCCTTCGACTGGTACTAGACTCGGCATCCGTCTCTTTATATCTCGTTGCTCCGCATATGTGGCATGACCGCGCATGTTCGTACTCTTTCCGGTACAACATACAATCGTTCACGCATGCATCAATTTTCTCATAACCCAGACCGAGATCTTTAATTGTCTTCTTCGCCTCGTAGAATGATTTCGGTACTGTCTCACCCATAGGAAAAGCCTCTTTCAGCAACTCTACCAACATATTAAATGACTTATTACTCCAACCATTGAGGCACTTCAAATGAAGAAGCTTTACAGTGAAAGAGAGTTTTGAAAACTTCTCACACCCCGGGTATAGAGGTTGTTCGGCATCTTTAAGCAATCTGTAGAACTTGTCCGCTTCGATATTGGGCTGATCACCTGACGGTGTTTCCGTGCCTATTCCACCTTGCAAATCATGTATCATACCCTGCATGTCATCGTCATCGTCTGTATTAATATTATCATCAGCGATCACTGTGTTTGAAGTTTCACCGTGAGCTGCCATGGGGACTGCATCTAGCTCCTCACCGTGCGAGAACCAACGGGTATAGGTAACGTCAATGCCACGCATTACCAGATCAACCTCACATTCCTCTCGAACCTTCCTAATCACCCTTCCGCAGTCTATACAGGGACACACAATTTTTCCATCAAGCGGTGCAAGACGCTCAAATGCAAAATCCAGAAATTTCCTGACTCCTTCTCTGTACTCTTGGCTCATGCGATTCGAATTACGCATCCAACTCTTATCGATCGAAGACATCTTCGTCTATCTGGCTATACAACACCTGACATATAATTTCAAACAATGTTATAAGACTCCGCACAATTTCGGTTTCGGTTCCCGGGTATGGAACACCGAACCAAAACTTCTACAGGCCATCCACATCCCTAATGGATGAGTGTATTATGATGAGTAGACTAGTCACATAGTAAACCTAGGGTTGCTGGCCAGCATTTGAACTGTTGATAGTTCGAATGCTAGGCATAGCACCAAAGTTATGCGACAGTAAGTCAACAAGTCAGGGAGCCTCATCAAGTAAACACTTGGGGTCTGACGGTTCTCTCTGTCGCTCGAGTAGATTTATGGCTTTAGCATACCTCATATCACACCGAACCGACAAAAACCGACTATTTCGGTTTCGGTTTCGGTTTCGATTTCGGTTTTGATTTTTCGTAAACCGAAAAAAATATAACCGACAAAACCCACACCGAAACCGACCGACAAAACCGACGCTCACCCTAGTCTAAAAACTACATTTTGCCCCCCATTCCCCCATTCAATTCAGTTTTGATAGGATAAAATTCAATGTTTTAAAACACGAAAACTCGACTCGACTCGAAACCTTAATGAGTCGAGTACACACGACAACTCGGCTAAAACCCGACAAACTCGAGTCGGATCGAAACTCAACCGAGTCAGATCGAAACTCGAGTTTTGGACCGAGTCGGATCGAAACTCAGCCGAGTCGAGTCGACTCGGCCGAGTTTCGAGTCGACTCGGCGAATAACGTGACACCACTTTACGGCACTAATTAATCTGTCACATGGCTGTTAGAGCACTAGTGTGTTAAATACTTCTGATAAACCACTATTCAATTAAAAAATTAATAATATTTTGAACAAAAAAATCCCTAATATTTACCACCATGGTAGATACGTACTTCAAGCCAAATGAAACATTTATTACATAATTCTAAAATACTTGAGAAAGTACTTATCAAAATATTTAGCCCTTAACAAATGGAGCCATAAGAATTAGAGAAATGCTATTCAGCCTTAAGGTTTTTCCTATTCCGCCAGCATGATTAACTTGGCAGCATACAATTGGTGGCTGAAGGTTTACCCGATTCAAATTAACCGAAGGGGGAAAGGGAGGAGGAGGAGGAGTTTACCAGCGATGGTCGGCAGGCCTCGAGAAGGAGGAGGAGCACTGGTGTCGCAGTCGGTGGCGCGAGAAAGCGGAGGGGTGGCCGGAGGTGCAAGGGAGGTGATGGGTGGCCGGCCGGAGGTGCAAGGGATCGAGAGAGAGAGAGACAGGTGAGGGGAGGAAGTAGAGAGAGAGAGAGAGAGAGAGAGAGAGAGGGAAGGTTAGGGAGGCCGGGGAGGGGGGGAGGAGGCCGGGGGAGAGAGAGAGAGGGCCGGGAGGCCGGGGAGGGGCGGAGGTCGGGAGGGGGATGGGTGGCCGGGAGGGGGATGGGTGGCCGGAGGGGATCTCGGGGCTGCCGGAGGGGGACGGGGTCGCCGGGGTGTCGGGTCGGTGAGAGAGAGAGAGAGATTGAGAGAGGGGCGCGCGCCGGCCGGAGAGATCGAAACAGAAGAATCAAAGAAGACCTCGACTGTTTGGTTATATAACAGGGTTTTTGCCGACGGACATTTTATCCTCCGTCGGTAAAACTATGTTTTGTACCGACGGTACATCACAATCCGTCGGTAAAACTCCACGACCGACTAACAAGTTCAATTTTTTCCAGAGGCTCGGTTTCGCACCCTGAGAACCGTCGGAACATTTTACCGACGGAAACTTAATTACCGTCGGTACAGTGCCGACGGAAATATAATTTCCGTCGGTATAATCCCGACCAAACTTCAGGCTCAATTTTTTCCAGAGGCTCGGTTTGGCACCCTGAGAACCGTCGGAACATTTTACCGACGGAAACTTAATTACCGTCGGTACATTGCCGACGGACATATAATTTCCGTCGGTATAATCCCGACCAAACTTCAGGCATAATTTTTTCCAGAGGCTCGGTTTGGCACCCTGAGAACCGTCGGAACATTTTACCGACGGAAAATTAATTACCGTCGGTACAGTGCCGACGGAAATATAATTTCCGTCGGTCTAATTAGTTATACCGACGGAACTTTTAAGTCCGTCGGTAAATAGTACGACGAAACTCTCCCTTCTATTTTTTTCCAGAGGCTCGGTTTTTACACTGAGTTTCGTCGGGACAATATTACCGACGGAAATTTTATTACCGTCGGTATATGGCCGACGGAGATATTATGGCTGTCGGTAACATTGTTTATACCGACGAAACTACAATGTCCGTCGGTACAATATCACGACCATGACATTTGGCCGACGGTTTATATGTTACCGTCGGTATAAAGTATATTACCGACGGTAAATATGTATACCGTCGGTATAAATATGCACAGAAAATTAAAAAAATTGAAGTTATAATACCGACGGATATTATTGTCACCGTCGGTAAAAAGTGTATTATTACCGACGGTGATAATAATGTCCGTCGGTAAAGACCCTATTTCTTGTAGTGCACCTTGGGCGATGGTTACCTACCGCGTTGCAGGCACATCAAGATTGGAACGGAAGACGGTCTCCCAGTAGACCGGTGTGCGCCCGTAGATACCAATGATCTGGGCATCAACGAGGTCACGCTCCTTATGAGCTCGTCTTCCCTTGAGGAAATTGCAGCGAAGCGAGATTTCGACGGGCACGAGGGTATTGAACTACGGCAACTCGAACCTGCCACGCCAGTCCCCCGCTAGGCACGGTGGCAAGATCGTCCAAGTCAGATCGAAATTCGGGATCCCATCGAACACCGGGGCTTTAGAGGAGCGGCTGCTGAAGTACGCCCCCTGAATCCCCTGGACCTGAACCCTCTTCATGAGGTATTTTCCAAAAAAACAGTAGAGGCTAACCGAGACCCCGAGGGCGTGGAGAATGTCGCAGCAGTGAAGACTCTACCATGAGTTCCCGCCCAACTGACACAGGCAGAGGTGGAGATAGGCAAGCAGCCTCCCCGAGAAGGGCCTCAGCGGCAGTGATAGCCCTGCGAGCAACTGCCTGCCAAAGGTAATGGTGTAGCCGGGATCGACGGAGATGGTGATGCATATGTCTGTGGGCCGGACATCGCACTACTAAAGGAAGGGGAACTCCTCCTTTAGCACAACTAGCTGCTCCTCTGGGGTAAGCATAAAGAGATCCCCATGGCAGGCCATTGTCGAACGAAGATAGCTTCCACCAAAAGCAAAGGGAAGAAGAAGGAAATGGGCGACAAAGGATAGGTGTACCATTTGAGCGCTAAGGAAAGCATTTGAAAAGCGTCACCCATGTTTCGGGATCGACGAAGCCGGAGCGACACCACGATACGAAGCGTCAAAAAGGAATAAATCCACCGAACAATGGATCATCCGCCTCGGTGGTCAGGATCCCTATTTAAGTATGACAGGATTGCAGCACCCACTAAAGGAGTTCGAGAAGGGCAATGATGATTGCCCATTGTGTTCGTGAGCCGCCACTCCGGATTTGGCACATGTGGTGAAACCTCGATGGTGGACGAAATTTTCGGCCCATGGTCTCTAGACACAAGGGCCGAAAGGGGACTTTTGTAGAAGGGGTTTCCCGGTGCGCCGTCCAGATAAAGACACGTATACAGCAAAACCGTCCAGCTCAGCCTGGCCTAGAGATTTGAAGAACCGGACTGGTCGGACCGGGTCGGATCCGATCCAACCGAGCATACGGGTTACATATGTGTCCCGATGAAGGGTCAAGTTGACTCGAGCTCCCTGATGGGAACCAGGTCGGGGAAAGGGTCGGATAGGTTGTGGACTTGACCCGGCAACCCATACCTCAGAGAAGGCCAGCTTGATTCGCGGTAGAGGGTCGTCATTGGGTGAGGAAAGATCGGAAGGCACACTTATCGGCCTAAGGGCCTCAACAAACTTTAGGAGATTCACCAAACTGAACAATCCCGATGATATCTCGCCCGATAAGATCCAAGGTCGTCCATGACTAATTAGGGGCCCGCGATAAGCAATTTCTTGCTCCCGAACCCTAGATCACGGTTGGATCCCTTCACGCTATAGTTCCCTTATATGACTTGAGCGTTGGAGGGGCCTTGGCTCGGAGGTGAGCTTCAGTCTTTTTGCAGGTACCGCCAGAAGAAGGTGGAGGCCAACCGCTCCATCTGACAATCGGGTGTGGCCACCGGGTTTTTCCCCCCCACAACACCGTTTAAGAAACTACTTTGCCGGAGTAACCCGTCCAACAGACCTCAAAAGAAATACGTCGGTAAACCCCAACTCCATACTAAGAGGAATTAGGGTTCTTTTTGTCGTGTCGCAAAAGCAAGACTTGACCCTCTTTCATTTCGCACGGAAGAACCCAACACATGGGATTTGCAAAGGTAAGAAAGAGAAAACCAACCAAATCAACTAAAACGATAAAGAAATAAATCTTAACAATTTTCTAATTGGGAAATAAACAAATCTAGCATAAATTAGCTAGAATACCCCTGATGGGAAATACCCTCAAGAAATAAGGATATTACCTTAAGTGTCGGCTTGAGGGGAGGAAGAAACGGAGATAAAAAATCAAAAACCTCTCCACGTGAAATCAATTTTCGTCTCAAATTTTTCATTCAAAATCAACCGAGGAAGGGGTATTTATACAAAACCTATTTTGTATTGGTGGCCCGAACTGGTCTGAACAGTTGTTCGGACACTAGACTCATACTAGCTCCCTTGACACATTGAATGCAGTCCGAACGGCTGTTCGAATGCCCTGTGTCAAAAAGTCTCTAATAGTCCAGACAATTATGGACCCGTCCGACCGTAAGCCTAGGAGTCCGAACAACTGTTCGAATCTAAAATGTACAATTCTGATTTTTGAGAATGAAAAAAATGTTTTATTTTGAAGCACAATATTCTAAAAATGGAAAACATTTAAAGACATGTCGAAATTCTCAAAAAACATGAATCATGTAAGTGATGTAAATGCACACAAAACGATGCAATAGAGAAATCAATATCTACCCTTACAAGCCCACTCACACACGACTCTCAGGTGAGCAACTAAGATTGTGTGATCGACTGTCGAAACTATTAATGAGAGCATCTCCAACGGCCTCTGAACTAGGACCTCCCAAGCACTATGGGCCCCATTTTGGCAGCCACCTCATCTAAATATCCTAGTTGAGAGAAGGTCCCCTCCAACGGTCTCCGAACAAGGATATCCTAGCCATTTTACACCAAACCCCCCATATTTGTAACTTATTCAAACCCTCCAAATTTACATCAAAAGGGTAAAAAACAATTGTTTGATAGTGCATGCATCGTTGGATATATAAAAAATTATTTGTAAAAAGATGAGGGTTTTTTTGTAAAAAAATTATATTAATTTATTCCTTTGGAGGCTTCGAAGGACCTCTGTTGTATGTGGAGCCGTTCGGAGGCCCTGAGCAAATAGGACCCATGTGGAACGCCACGTCGGTCTTCAGATCACCGAACGGAGCCGGTTGGAGCGCCATCAATTCGCTCGGAGAGCCACCTTCTTCAGAGCTCTCTTCAAGGCCATTGGAGATGCTCTGATATTGAATTGTTGACTCAACAATAAAAGGCCTATATCTATATAATAAGCTACAGTTTTGTGGGGGGTATAAAGAACGGCTATGATGACGCCCTCTAAGTCAGCCTCAACCACACGATCAAAACCCTCAAAATATTGATCTCTCTACACCTCAGCCTGCCCCATCTCTAATCGTGCGTAGCGCCGCTCTCCTCCGATCGCCCCCCCTCCGCGCGATACCTCTCTCTCTCTCTCTCTCTCTCTCTCTCTCTCTCTCTCTCTCTGTGGATACTCCGATCGCCCCCCCTCCGCGCGATACCTCTCGCTCTCTCTCTCTCTCTCTCTCTCTCTCTCTCTCTCTCTCTGTGTGGATATGCGCCCCCTCCGGCCGGGAATCGTCGACCTCCTCCGTCGACTTCGGGAGCCCCAAAGCCCTCAGATTCGTGCCCTGACGGACATGGGCGCCATGACCCGCCTCCTCCACCAGTGCATCGCCTACCAGCGGGGCCTCAACCTCCACCTCGGGTCCCTCCTCGCCCACCGCCCCCGACCTCGACTGCCAACTCCTCTCCATCCAGCACTCCTCTCACCTCCTCGACCTTGCCCGCTCCGACACCGACCTCTCCCGGATCGACGCCATCGTCGGGCGCTAGCAAATATTTCGAGGACAAAAAGATTTAAGCAGCCATCCGCTCCGCTCCGCGCTCGGGTTCGGGATCGACGGCACCGGCGGCAGCGGCGGGCTCGGGTGCGGGCTCGACGGTAGCGGCTACAACGGCGGGCGCGGAGCGGAGCGGAGGGGCGGCCGGGCTTGATGGCTGCGGCGGCGACCGGGTGGGGCGCAGGCGGGGCGCAGGCCCCCTCTCTCTCTTAACTCTCTCTGCTCTCTTTCTCTCTCTCTCTCTCGAACTCTCTGTTCTCTCTCTTTCGATCTCTTTGTTCTCTTTCTTCTCTCACCCACTCTTTCACTCTCTCTCTCTCTCTCTCTCTCTCTCTCTCTCTCTCTCTCTCTCTCTCTCTCTCTCTCTTCTTTTTGCTTTTCTCTCTCTCACCTCTCTGTCTTTTTTTTTTTGTTGCAGCCCGGGGGGGGGGGGAGGGGGTCGTCGGGTTGGGGGTCGGTCACCGGAGACGGGCGGGGCGCAGGCCCCCTCTCTCTCTTAACTCTCTCTGCTCTCTTTCTCTCTCTCTCTCGAACTCTCTGTTCTCTCTCTTTCTCTTTGTTCTCTTTCTTCTCTCACCCACTCTTTCACTCTCTCTCTCTCTCTCTCTCTTTCTTTCTTTTTGCTTTTCTCTCTCTCACATCTCTGTCTTTTTTTTTTGTTGCAGCCCGGGGGGGGGGGAGGGGGTCATCGGGTTGGGGGTCGGTCGCCGGAGACGGAGACGAGGGGAGGTCGGGAGATCGGGCGGATAGAGGAGGGAGGAGTGCGCTACTCCCACAGTCAGACTGCTTCCTTCCCCTCTCCGACGATGGGTTCCACCAAATCTGCAGCATCTCCGGCCGACCCTTAGCCCCTTCCGACCTTCAGCATCTTCGGCCCTCTCCTTCTCTCGGGCTGAAGTCCTAGCTAGAGCGCCCTCTCCATTACTGAAGTCTCTCTCTCTCTCTCTCTGCGTTGCCGGCGGGGTTCGTCACCAGCGTGGTCACAGCTAGAGTTGTCCTTTCGACGCCGTTAGGCCGGTCACAACTGCAGTCGACCTCCTGATGCCACCGGTCCCCTTCCACTCTATCAGACTTTTTTTTAACTTATTTTGCCACCCGTGACAGTCTGCACTCGAAGTGTCAACGATGCTCGCCTCCTTGCCAAGTACCTCGCCGCCCAGGTCGGAGTCTGCTACGCCATCGAGGTCCGGCGAAACATTAACAACGCCCGCCTCCTCGCCAAGTACCTCGCCACCCAAGCCGGGGTCGGCTACGCCATCGAGGTCCGACGCCACTGTCTCCGACAGTTTGACCACCGAAGGCGGCCCACTTCTCTCGCCCCATGGCTCCATTTCTTAAAGATGAAAAGAACCCCATGGGTCCAGGGTAAGAATTATTCTAAAGGTTTTTTTTTTTTTGTGAATAAGCAAGTTGTTCATACATCACCTTTTAGTGTGCCGGCACAAGATAGACCAAGAATCAAAACTTGCCACGAGAGCGAGAGAAAAGCCCTGATTTTTTATTACCTCACAAGCTGGAAGCAGGACTGTTAATCGGCTCGGGCCAATGCAAGGCTTACAAATGTGGTTTTCCGCCGATGATTTTTTCAACCCCTTGAAATATATTGTGTTGCCCTTGAATTTTTTTGCGTGCTCTCGGGCACATGGTTTTCGCTATCTAATGTGGGCACCCTTGCCAAATGTGGGTGCCACCGAACAAATTTTGATGCCTCCGTCGAATGTGGAAACTATGTATAGGTTGGGGGGCTCAATTCAGTTGTGAATTAGATTTGCTAAATGTGGGCGTTGCCGACGAATTAGGTTGTTTTCCTCATGTGTGGGCTCCCCATCCGAATGTGGGTGCCCCCATTGATTATGGGCATCGCGGAACCAATTTTTCGCCTTGCTCGAGTGCCTATAAACACGAGAATCATCATCGCTTATGAAATATTGTCACTACCCTCAAACTATTACCATTGCTCACGAAATATTGTTATCACCCTCGAAATATTATATCGCTCTTAAAATATTTTGTTGTCATTTTTAAAATATTATCACCTTCCTCGAAATATTGTCCTCGCTCTCGAAATCTTTTTCGTGCCGACAGGCACGGGCATTACTAGTCTATATAATAAGCTACAGTTTTGTGGGGGGTATAAACAACGGTCGTGATCTGTCTTTGAGGGGGAGATAGAAAAGAGGGGCTAAGATAAGCTGATGTAAGGGTGAGTGCGATTCATCTGGGTAGGGGAGAACGGTTGAGATTGCATGGAATTAAGATGGAGGGTTGAAATTGGTAAATGAAAAAATAAATAAGGGAAGGACTCGATTGTAAAGAAAAAAGAAGTTAGAACTGTTTGGAGGTCTTTTATGTAAAAAATATAGCTGCCATCTATATACGTGGTCCCCTTCCCCATAATTGCTTTCCGATTCAGTTTTAATTGCATTTATAGTTACATTACAAAAAAAAAACCGAAAAGATGATCACAGCCGTCAGTTTTTGTCCGCGTGATTAAGTTGCCCCCAATCCGACTTCCCATTCCTCTCTCCTCTCTCTCTCTCTCTCTGTTTCTCTTAATCACCCCTTGCGCCGCTCTCCTATCCTCTGTCACGCCTCTCTCTCTCTCTATCTCTCTCTCTCTCTCTGTTGTGATAGCTTGGGCCGAAAGAAAAAGAAACCAAAGAAAGAAGTTCGGAGGGATAGAGATGTGCGATCCGGTCAGATGAGTTTACACGAACGGCTATAGAGAGAGAAATGGAAGCTGATCGGGTATATGGATGGTTAGGATCCGATTTAGAAAGAGATGAAAGATATGGAAAGAGAGAGATTATCGGACTAGAGATAGAAAGTAGGAAACGGGAGATCTAGAGAGAAAGGAGATCGGTTGAGAGGTGAGACGTTCGGTTGAGAGAGAGGAGCTCTGATGGGATCCGGTTTTAGAGAGAGAAAGGAGAGAGAAGCGGAAGAGAAGAGGTGAGTCCCGGGCGGCTGTGATCGCATGGGTTTGGGTTGCTAAGTGGGGCGGTTAGAGAGAGAAAAACAAGGAGAAGAGAGAGAAGATAGGGATCTGATCGGGTAAGGAAGAGAGAGGCTGGGCACTAGGTTTGGACGGTTTTGATGGGTTGGGCGGTTGGGATTCAAGGTCGCATGCATGGGTATCACAGCTTGGGTTTGTGGCACGTACGGGACGGCTGTGATCATGTGGGAGTGAGAGAGTGTGCTGGGTGTATCACAGCTTGGGTGTATCGGTAAACATGCATGCATTGTTATTGCATGGAAGGGATTGGCGATCGGACGGCTGCAATCGCTTTGGGTTTGTGGCTTCAGGTGATGGCTGCATGCATGAGGTTGTAAGGGATGCTAGAGACGGCTGCATGCGATCGGACGGTTGTGATGAATGAAAATAAAAGGGTAATAGAGATGAGCGGCTGCATGGGTTTTAAAGGGAGAGATGCATGGATGGGATCATGGATCGGACGGCTGTGATCAATGGGGGAGGAGGTGTGAAGTGGGTTTCCATGCATGGCTATAAGGGATGGTTTGGTGCACACAGGTTGGGTTGATGTGAGGGAAAAGAATGGCTGCGATGAGGTCTGTATGGGAGTGCTGGACGTCAGGGAACTAGGGGGTTTGGGGGCACGTGGGAAACTTGGTTACCATCATCCGAATCAACTCCATCATTGCTCATTTGCATTCGCGTAGTCATCTTCTGGTTCGAGCCAAGCGCTGTATCGACTTAATGAAATCTTCTCTCAACTGAATCATCACAATCATCTGTCTCTTGGATGTTCTTTAGAGATAGCCTTTGAACGAGCTGTACAGTCTCCATCAAATCGCCGCGAGAATATCCACGGCTTGGTCATGAAATCCTTGAGCTGACTGCATCGAAAACCGGATCGATTCCCTGAAAGACACACATGAAATGACACTTATCAGGTTTAAACACGATTATCGATAAAAGGATAATTTGGACTTTCGGGCTCTATATTTTTCATGCATGCAATGTATGAGAGCGAACCAATATACCGTTAGGTTCGTATAAAAGTCAATTATGTAGTAATGCAAAGAGAATCATGCAGTTTACGTGTATTATGAAAGTTTTACGTAACAAACTGATGATATATGCTTGAGAATAATCGGATAATTTGTATAAAGTGATCGCTCAACACTCTCATGTAGCTATCCTGTAGCTATGCAACCCTCTCTCTCTCCTCAAGTCGTCAGCAGCACCACCGAAGGGGAGCGGTGAGCGGATCCCCCTCCTGTAATCTGCACCTCCAGATCCGACCCTCGCGCAACCCTCCATCCCGGCGACCTCCTCCAGATCCGGCTCGGGTTTGGGATCGACGGCACCGGCGGCAGCGGCGGGCGCGGAGCGGGGCTCGGGTGCGGGCTCGACGGTAGCGGCGGCAACGGCGGGCGCGGAGCGGAGCGGAGGGGCGGCCGGGCTTGATGGCTGCGGCGGCGACCGGGTGGGGCGCAGGCGGGGCGCAGGCCCCCTCTCTCTCTTAACTCTCTCTGCTCTCTTTCTCTCTCTCTTTCGAACTCTCTGTTCTCTCTTTCTCTTTGTTCTCTTTCTTCTCTCACCCACTCTTTCACTCTCTCTCTCTCTTTTTCTTTTTACTTTTCTCTCTCACCTCTCTGTCTTTTTTTTTTTGTTGCAGCCCGGGGGGGGGGGGGGGGGGGGGGGGAGAAGTCGTCGGGTTGGGGGTCGGTCGCGTTGCCGACGAATTAGGTTGTTTTCCTCATATGTGGGCTCCCCATCCGAATGTGGGTGTCCCCATTGATTATGGGCATCGCTGAACCAATTTTTCGCCTTGCTCGAGTGCCTACAAACACGAGAATCATCATTGCTTATGAAATATTGTCACTACCCTCAAACTATTACCATTGCTCACGAAATATTGTTATCACCCTCGAAATATTATATCGCTCTTAAAATATTTTGTTGTCATTTTTAAAATATTATCACTTTCCTCGAAATATTGTCCTCGCTCTCGAAATCTTTTTCGTGCCGACAGGCACGGGCATTACTAGTATATAACATGGCACATCGGTTTTGTACTGACTATGACAAAATGGAACCAAAAGCTGACTAAACAAAAAAAACGTTGCTGACTGGATCAAATCATTTAGTCTTACAGAGAGAGAGAATAAAGAGAGAAAAGGAAAGAGAGTAAAGAGAGGGAACGGTTTTAGAGAGAGAATCGGGCAGTTATGGAAAGATAGATAGATCGAGAGAAAGAAGGAGACGGGTTGGTCGGAGGAATTTAAGAAGACGTGCATGGGTTTGAGATGTGCGGACTGCTGTGATTGGGTTCGGGTAGAGAGAGAAATAGGAAGATAGAGAAAGGAGGGGAGCATCGCAGCAAAAATAGGAGGAGAGAGAGAGAGATCTCGGACAGTTTTCGGAGTCCATTGCCACCCCAAACTGGAAGCCATCCGAGTCACACACAATTGCAGCCGTCCATCTCTCATTCCCAATCCATCACAACCATCCCTTTGCAATCCATGCATTCAAGCATGCACGTCCAAGAAACAAAACCCAACTAAAATCCCAATCAAAAACACCCAAGTAATCCTTCGTGCTTTGTGTAATGCAAGGAAACCTGAGCTCGCGCGGGGGAGTCGGGTACGTGAGAAGGGAAGGCTGAGATTAGATGCATGGAGAGAGAGAGACTCGATCGGGCGGTTGCATGCAAGAGAGATAAGAATGAGAGAGAGAGAAGTTCGGAAAGAGAGAGACGAGACGCGATCGATTATGAGAGGCAGAGGCGATCGGATCGTGGGGGATTCGTATGAGTTTCGGACGCCAGCTGTAGATAGAGAGAGATAATCGGATGGGGAGTACAGCTGTCGCGAGAGAGAGGGGTCTCTTGTGAATCACGGATGACTGTTATTGGGTTGCATGCATGGGAGCTGTAATCGGGTAGGAGAGAGACGTCATCTCAATGTTTGGGCGGATGGCACAGACGGCTGCGATGAGGTGAGAGGGAACGGTTGGGATCTTGTATTGGGTAAGAGAAAGAAAAGAAAAGATAGAGGGAGAGAGAGTGGGTCACAAACGGTTGGGAGTATGTTTTTTTTTTTTTTAATGCATGGCTTTGGGGATCGGATGATGGGTATGTTAGGTTGAGTCGGGTGTGATCGGTCGAACAGCTACATGGAATCGGGTGCGATCGAGGTCTGGTTTGGTGGGAGAAGAAAACGGGAGAGAAGAGAGATAAAAAGTGGTAGGTCTGGGTGTTCTCCGTGCCACATTTGCATGCCACCATCATGCTCTCGATTAAGCTTAGTTGACGTCCGGAGTGCTCCTCTGATTCGTATCGTGCAATTCGTCCGCCCAATAAAATCACTTCTCCGCCGAATATTGTAATTATCCTTCTCTTTATTGTTCTCCAAAAAAGGCCTCCAATCGCACTATGGTGCTTATCGGGTCAGCGGGTCGCACTTAAGGCGTCCACTTCGCGCCAATAGGCACGGGCGCGCATGCACTATGAAGGCGTTCAGGTGTGTTGCCGTCGAAGGCGGTCCACTGCAGTGCCGATCGGCACGGGCATGCACTAATAAGTCTAGTATGTAATCTCTCACAAATTGATTTGACTTGCATATTAAGACAAACAAGAAGATACCCCGTAAGCGGTAACACCCATGTTTACATCAAAATTACATATTTAATTCGGGGGGCTCGACCACCGAATATAAGGTTAATTGTATTTTAAAAAAGACAAAAAATTGGGTTTAAACGACCTTTCAATTTTGTGCCGCCGATTCAACCATCAATTTATGTATTTCTTGTAGTAGTGAGAGAAAGAGAGAGAAGGAAAGGGAGGGCCACATGACATGTTCTGATTGGATTATAAATATTTAACCCTAGCGGACAAACACGTGAACAACAACGCTATTTCCTAACTCATCCCCAATTTTTAACATAAAACCCTTCACTTATATATTTTTAATATATACCTTTATAAATCAGTTCTCACCTTGAATCTTAATTTATTTTCTTTCAATCATATACCTCCATCTAAGCTCCATTTAACTCAGCCGTTCATTATCCCTCTCCAAGTTGACATTCTTCTCCCCCTGAGTATACTGAATCATCACTTTCGTCCGGCCGGCCAGGAGTAAATAAGATAAAATTAAAGTGAAATAAAATGCCTTGTCCATCACAAACCTCCACGTGGAGTGGAGAAAAAGAACCGAAGGTAACATATATATCCAGCAACCCTACACCAAGCAAGCTCAAGTCAATGGCTGCTCTCCCTCCAATTCTGCTTCTCTTGCTCTCCCTCACTGCTCCCCTTCTCCCCGCCGCCGCACCCACAACCGCCACCACCACCTTCAACTTCTCCTCCTTCACCCCGAACACCACGGGCATCAACTACTCCGGCGACGCCTACGTCTCCGGCGACAACACCATCCAGCTCACCCGGAACCAGACCGACGGCAGCCTCCGCCAGAGCTCCGGCCACGCCGTCTACGCCACTCCGATTCAGCTCCGTGACCCCGTCACTGGCACGACGGCCGACTTCGACACCCACTTCACTTTCAACATCAAGGCCCTCAACGCCAGCAGCTCCGGCGTTGGTCTTGTATTCTTCATCGCGCCCGTCGACTACGACCTCCCGACAAACTCCGCCGGAGGCTGGTTAGGCCTCTCCAACTCCACCGCCGCATCCACCGAGATAGTCTTCGTGGAGTTCGACACCTACATGAACAGTTGCGACCCGGACGACAACCACATCGGCATCAACCACAACTCCGTCGTGTCGAACGCGACCGTGAGATGGGCCACCGAGATGAGGGACGGGAATGTCGGGTCGGGGTTGGTCTGCTACAATTCCACCACGGGGGTTTTGGAGGTGCACTTGACGTACAGCATGGACACGTACTCCCTCGACGGGTCTCCAAACTTATCGTACAACCTGAATTTGTCGGAGCTCCTCCCCGAGAGGGTGGTCGTCGGATTCTCGGCCGCCGCCGGGCACTCGACGGAGCTCCACCAGATCCTTTCGTGGCACTTCTACTGTATGCGCGAAAAAAGGTACGGGTCGTCTTTATTGCGAACACACGAGATTACAAGAGTGCGCCGGGACCGGGGGCTCGGGGGTGACGAGTTCGGGTGCGGCGAGTGTGGAGATTGTGGGAGAGATCCTCTGAAGGGTCCCTTTGATCCGCGTCTCCATGTGGTATTCGTGTGAGAGCTCTGAAGGGGTTGCCCAGGACAGAGGTCTTTACAAGGTGAGGGTTTTTGAGAGGCTAAGGAATATCCGCCGTTTCTTTGGTCCCTTCCGTGCTTCGCGCTTCCTCGGCTAGGGGGTCTTCAGCTTCGTTCCTCGATCTTCGTGTCTTCCTCGCTCCTTGCTTGACCTCGGCGTCCTTGATCGTCGGTTCGTGGCGTCGATCGTGCTTTTAGCGTTGGCGTTGGCTTTCGACCTTGGCTTGGCTTTGGCTTGGCTCTGGCTTTTGCTTTGCTTTGGCGCTTGCGCTTGGACGTAGACGGGGGAGACTTGCGATGCTTTCGTTCTTCCAGACTTCGAGTCGTATCGGCTAGAACGTGCGGTGCTTTTGCTCGTGACCGGCGTAGTCGCTTGGCTTTGGCACTTGCGTTGCTTTGGCGCGGGCTTTACTGGGGATTTTGCTTCGGCTTCTTGCGTGGGATTTCGCTTCGGCGTCGACTCGATCGTCTTCTCGAACGGCAGTGGCTACTTCTTCAATGCTTCTGGCTTCCTCGATGGTTTAAGTGTCGGCTTAGCTTCTCCTCTTCTCCAAGCTTCTTTGGCGTGACCGGAGTCGAAGGGTACTTTTGAAGATGGCGGGGGTAGCACCGATCTTCGTGCGACGGTTGTAGCACCGGTTTTGCTTCGAAGGCGACGGGTGTAGCGATGCTTCGGGTGTTCCTCTCCAAGCTTTCTTCTTCATGGATGGAGCGGGCATTTGTCGAAGGCGACGGGGTGACGACGCTTCGGCCTTCTTCTCCAGGCTTTTGGGCTTGATCGGAGTCGAAGGTTTGTTGGAGCCGACGGGGTAGTACCGCTCCGAGCTTCTTCTCCGGGCTTTGGAGCTTGATCAGAGTTGAAGGTTTGTTGGAGCCGACGGGGTAGTGCCGCTCCGAGATTCTTCTCCGGGCTTTGGAGCTTGATCGGAGTTGAAGGTTTGTTGGAGCCGATGGGGTAGCGCCGCTCCGAGATTCTTCTCCGGGCTTTGGAGCTTGATCGGAGTTGAAGGTTTGTTGGAGCCGACGGGGTAGTGCCGCTCCGAGCTTCTTCTCTGGCCTTTACTTCTGGCGTCTTCGGAGTCGAAGGGTCTTCTTCTCCGAGCTTTCTTCTTCGTGCACGGAGTCAAAGGCTTGATCTTCTAGTGCAAGGGTCTTCACGTTGATGAGGGCTTTCAGTGGACTAAGCTGGTCCCGAAGGGATAGGCTTGCCCATGCCTCGTGAAGCCTTGGGTCGATGAAGAAGCGTCTCCTCTTCCGCAGAGCTCCCTCGCTTCGTCTTCAGCTTGCGATTTTTTCGACCCTTGAGCCTTCCCCCTCCCCCTCTATTTATAGGCAAAGGGGAGGGGAGAGATATGGAAAGTTTTTAATTTTAAACCCCTTTAATATCTCTCTCATAATTACCCAAGATTTATTCATCCATTGATGAGGGGAATAAGTCTTTATTCATTTTCCTTTTCTGACGGGGTAATTATGGTTGAATTTTGCACACGAAATCGATGGCAACCCGGTTTTTCTTCTTGTCCGTCGGATCGAGGGATCGACGAAGATCCACGTGTGGGTAGACGTCATGCGCAACCTCCCCCCGCGCATGGCAGTAGTTCTTTCCTTTTCTTTCTTTTCTTTCCTTTTCTTTTCTTTCCTTTTTCTTTTCTTTCATTTTTTTCTTTCCTTTTCTTTCTTTTTCCTTTTCTTTTCTTTCCTTTTCTCTCTTTTTCCTTTCTTTTCTTTCCTTTTTTTTTTCTTTCCTTTTATTTCTTTTTTTTTTCTTGCAAGGCCGGCCGGCCCCCATGGGGGTTCGGGTCCCTAGTAGGGGTCGGTCGGGTGGGCCCTACTTAAGGGTGGGCCCGCTCGGTTTCCTTGTCGGGCGCGAGTCGGGTCCGCATTGGTGCGTGCTAGTTAGGTCCGAGTCGGAGTGCGCGTCGGGTTTGTATCCGCGTAGGTGCGCGCAAGTCGGGTCCGGGTTAGACAAAATTTGTGTGTCTACAAATGCCCCCTCAAGGACGAGTGCGTCGGTGAGAACGTGTGGGTTTGGACACATAGGAATCGTAGAGCACTTGTCCTTGATTCCTTTTGTGGGCGGGGTTGGGGGTCTATTTAAGGACCCCTACCCCATTCATCCGACATTCTGCTCTTTGCGAAGGTTCCACCGGCTTCTGGAGACCGCCGTCGGAAGAGAGCTGCCTGGGGTTGCACGCGACTTGCTCCATCTTCCCGGTGTCGCCTCTTTCTTCGGCGGCGGCAATGATGGCGCGCGATCTGAAGGTTGTTGCGAAGACGGGCTCGAAGCGGCGTGGCGACGGTGACTGCAACGAGGAAGTTGGAGGAGCGCGGCTGAGGTGCGATCCGCCTTCGCCACCTCTTCCTTCCTCTTTCCTCTTCTTCTTCTTTTTCTTCTTTTTCTTTTTCTTTTTTTTTTCTTTTTCTTTCTTTCTTTCTTTCTCTTTCTCTTTTTTTTTTTCTTTTTTTTTTCTTTCTCTTCTCTGGTTCCGGGCCGTGGGAGCAGCAGCGGCAGCAGCGCGCAGGCGGCGCGGGGCTGCGGCGCGGTGCGCGAGGCGATGGCGACGACCGGTGCGGTGCAGCGACTGCGGGCGCGGGGCCGGGGCTATGGCTGCCGTGTCGGGCGACGCGGGGCTCGAGGGTCGCGGCGGCCGGGTCGGGCTCGGCCCTGACAGGATCGGAGAGGGGGGGCGGCGGCGTCCCCGAGTTGGGCGCTCCCCCGGTTGTGTTGGCGACGGGGTCAGGCTCGGCCCTAACCGGATCGGAGGAGAGGGGGGTAGCAGCCCCCTTCTCTGTGGTTTGGCTCTTTTTTTTTTTAAGCTGCGGGCCCGATAGTTGCTTTTTTTTTTTTGGTCGCACGCTAGTCTTGACTTGCTTCCTTTCATGGTTCTCCAAGATTCGCGTCTTTTGAGAGCTTGACTTCGCCGGGCTGGATAGCTGAGGACTTCTCCGATGGGAGGAAGTGCCTTCGCTTCCTCCTTACACGGGTGTACCATTACCGCAACTCGAGGTGGGAAGTCCTTCTGTCGTTGCTCCGTGTTTTTATTCACGAGCGCATCACGGAAGATGGAGTTGCCGATGCGACTTGTGGGATGCTGAAGCTGAGCGAGAAAATCTATACCAACGAAGGGATCTCCCCGAAGCTCCTCCACCCAAGTTTGAGCACTCCTTTCCACCATTATGATGAAGATTTCGTGCCTACTCCGGTAGTTGCCTCGAAGATATGCTTCCGATTGACCCGATGGGGTACCGACTCTTGGTCTTGGGGAGATGTCCAATATCTTTGCGGTTTTCGTGAATGGATGAGCGAGCTCTACGAGATCTTTGGAGCGAAAACCGAGATGAATTCATTGGTCAAGTTTCTGGCGCTGGCTCGTCGAGAATACAGCCGTCCTGAGGGGATGTATCGCGCTCTTTGTGAACTCTGGTGCCCGGCCACCAACACTTTCCTTATTGGAGTGGGAGAGATAGGGATCTCACTTCGTGACGTCTACATTGTCTCCGGATGCCCTGAAGTGTGGAATTACTACTAGGAGGAGGTGCCAGCTTTGAAGGACCTGTCGGACAGCAGCTTTGCTCCGAGCTCCTGCCTTCTTCTGTTCAAGACATATGCTGTCATTACGGCGCGGGATCAGTCAGACCGAGTGCGTCCTTCTTCCTGGGTTGATTTTTGGTTCAGAGGCGAGTACAGGTCCCCGGCACCTTCGGCTCACCCGATGTGGAAGGTTGCTCAAATGAAAAGGCCTCCGCTTCGTTCGTTTATGAGGCCCATTGAGTCCTTGGCTCGAAAGAGGCACTCAATGGAGGGAAAACAGTATCCCTGGGAGATCCTCGGCCTGAGGCGTGATAGCGAGGAGTGGCGGGCGGTTTATCGAGCCGCCGGGCTGGTCATCTTTCTTTACCGGTTCGTGCTTCCCTGTCCTGGCGAGGTCATCCGTTCGGGGACTTTTCTCGCAGCTTCCAGGATGGCGAGGGGGGAGCTTTTCAATCTAGCCCCGGCCATCTTATGCGCCTTGTACCGGGGTCTCAGCGGGACTTACTGGGACTTGTCCAGCTCGGATAATGCCAAGGAGGAGCTTGGCCGGTCTACTGCGTTCAGACCTCTGCACTACCTTTACGGCTGGATAGCTCTTCACTTTCCAAAGGGGATCTTCGCCAGACGCGGACATCCAGCCGACCTGCCGTTCCTGCCCGGGATAGACGGGATCTTAAATACTTTTATTAGTTGGGAGCGCCCGAGGGAGTGTGCTCCTACTCTTTAGCGGAGGATGGGAAGCGTCGACTTCGAGTTTCTGTCGGAGCACTCGGTGCTACCTTTGGAGAAGTCGACTGTCTATGACAACGAGGAGCTCTCGGACAGCTTATATTGGAACATGGTCAGTTGCCGCCCTGCTACTTGGTTTGGCACAAGGGGGATGTGGTGGAGGTGGAGCAGTACTCCCCTCATCGCTTTGCTCGTCAGTAAGAATTTTGACAGAAAGTTCCAGGTATGCCTCCGCAGTTGCAGGGGCGTATTAGTCCGCAGGAGAGTTACCGTCTCTGGGCTTCTCTCTACACTCGATTGACTGGCGGCAGCTTCTTCCCTGGGACCAAGTCCGAGTCTCGGGACGCCGCCACTCCGGAGTACTGCAAGTGGATTGAAGGGCGAGTTTCCCCCTTGCTTGCGAGTCTCCCGGTTGATGTCCTGGTGAGCAGTAAGTTAAAAAACTTTCATTTTGATCCTGCTGCGGTAGTGGAGGATCGTCGCCTTCGATTGGGGCTTCAGAGGGCCCAGAAGAGTTGCAGCCGCCTTTCTAGTGCTCGTTGTGTCCCTTCTTCGGCTCCCGTGTTAGAAGCCGACCTCACTAGTGTTGTAGCTCGTGTGTCCTTAGCGTGGATTTTCTGTATTAACATTAATAAAGATGACTTTGGTTATTGCTTTAATTAGAATACTACTCTGGTATATGATAATACTCATATAATAAAAGGACCCTAGGGAACACAGTAGGCCACTGAGGCGCATGGAGGATCCATGCTTGGGAGACCCAGTGGACCAGTTCTGTGTAGACCTAGAACTAGTTCACAGCTTTGGTGATGTCGGTCGCTTCACCGAGAATAAGCTGTTGGCAGGTAGAGGATGTGGTGAAGTCTCCACCACGGGAACGTGGGATTCCCATTCACCTGACCAAGCACGATGATCGTGTTGAACATGAACCAAGACGGTGCACAGTTCAGTGATTCAGACACTGGTGCAGAAATCATCTTACTACTATAGATAATATGTCCTTAACCCTAAGGGACCATGTACACTGGGCCAACTAGTTGTGTGGTGCTTTGATGTACCAACGTGTGCGGACCTTCCATAGTCCAATACCACGGTACGTGGGGTTACCCGGCTGGCGCTTGAGTGACATACAATCCTTACAGGTTATCCGACGTCCAGTGTTGGATGGGTGCGTTTTGATGAGTCAATCTGTCTACACAGTTAACCCAGGCATGGTGGTTGTCAGTATGACTGACGATGTTCCGGATGCTAGGCATAGTACCGGAAGGTATATGGTGTTATAGATGACAAGTCATCAAACCCTAGTCAGATGATCGATCGGGATCTGACGGTGCTTTCCACCGCCCGAGTCGTATCATGGCACCAGTAATAGAAGGGATAAGGATTATCGGAGTATAGTAGAGAACAGGGTTACGAGGGAGTAACATAAGTTTAGGATCACTAGAGTTCAACCTGCGTCGCACTCTGGGTGGCTATGCGGGTTAATCGGATTAGGGCTGATTAACGGAACTTTCGGTGTGTCACCGGAACAGTTAATCAGGGATCCGGTTCGAGCTAGAGATCCCGAACCCTGAAGGTTCCACCCTGTCGTTGCATATAGAAATTGTTCCCCAACCTAGTTGGATACATTGGATGCAAAGTAGCACGATGGAGCGCAAGCCCGGAGCCAAAGAACCTAATTCACATGTGTTACCGGCCGTAGGGGTATTTTGGTAAATACTAAAATATGGCTCAGAACATATTGAATATGGATCTTAGATTGAGCGGAATAATTCCAGGAGCTCACAGGTTCTGACGGAACTCGATTCCGAGTAGCGCACCTCACTCAGTCTCACTTTCAGTTTTTCGCTTTTTGTGAAGGGCGTTTTCGTCCGGACTTCACGATAGACACCCGGAAGACCTAAATCCGATCCCCCCTCATCCCTATCCACCTAAGGGCCGGCCCTAGGCTCCTTGGAGCCATGGGAGACCGGCCCTATAAAGGGAATAGAGAGGGGAGGGGCCGGCCCAATGGTTCTACTCCCTCCCCTCCAAAAATCCGACCCCTAGTCCTCCTCCTTTGTGGTTTCGGCCAAGGAAAAAAGAGGAAGAAGAAGGGAGAAGGAAGAGGAAGGAAGGAAAAGGAAGAAAGAAGAAAGAGGAGGAGAAAATCTCGCGGCTTGCCATCGTCTTCGCAACGGATTCTTCCGTCGGTTCGAAATCCTTGCACTCAAAGACGGGATTTCGAGGATTCTTCAATTCGCAAAGGACAAGGTGCTATCCGACAGTTTCCCTTGCGATTCAAGTGCGGTTCTTTATCGTTCCGTAATCTCTGGATCATAGATCCATAAGGTATGATGAATCTAAACACCTAAGTAGATGCATGCATGTCTTCCATAGATCGTAGTATGCCTCTAGGGTGTCTGCACATATGCTAAGATCATAGATTTGCATGTAGATTGTTTTGTATCACGAATTGTAATGAAACATACACCGTATGATCTTCGGATCTTTCTTTTTGCTTCCGCTGCGACTCTGATTAGCGGAACCCAATTCCAACAACTAGTGCCCCGGGGCTATCCTTTCTTTCGAAGGCCGCTGTTGAGGGTGCCCCGCCCAAAAGACGAAAAGTGTGCATTCCCACGGGATGACTTCGAGGGTTCCTTGTCCGGTCGAGGATACCGAGGAGCCCGGACTTCTAAAAGATGAGGTGATCCCTCCGTCTAGGGCTGCTTCGTCCGACCTCGCAGGTATGGAGTTCTCTTTATTTTACTTCCTTTTTATGCTTGGGAAGTTCCATCATGCTGAGAAGTGTATTTCTTTTGGGCAGATTCCGTTATAGTGGTAAAGCGCGCGGCGGATTCTCCGAAGGCATCTCTTGGGCATTCGTCTACCGGGGCCGCACGGGAAGTGCCTGGGGAGTGCGGGCTAGATGTTCCTCCGGACGATCTGGACTTCCTCGGGGTTTGCGGGGAGAACTTTCCTAGTGGTGATATTGATCTGGACGGTATTGATGTCGACGCTTTGTCTTTCCATAAGGAGGCCGAAGTTTCGAGTGTCGACAAGCGGCGTTCCCAGGTTGCTGTGCCCTCGTGCCTGTTGGAGGAGACGGTTGTCGCAGCGGTGGTGGCGGTTTCTCCAGTTCTGCCGCCCTCGTTGGCGAAGGCGGTCCCCGGCGCGACTGTAGCGGAAAGGAGGGTTTTACCCACCTACTCTGAGGCACCTTGCTCGAGCTTAAGGCCTAGGAGCAGAGTTTCAGAGTTTCTTCTTGCGAGCTGCCGGCAGTATATCAAGTCAATGTTGGAGCCCTTTCAAGATGCTGGCTTTGGCGCCCTCCAGGACTGGTGGTCGACGGATGGTGCAGAGTTTTGCGCGAGCCTGGAGGAGTTCAAGGTTGACAGTTCTTCTTTTGTCGCCCAGATGAACTTGCTCGTGACTGATAGCGAGGCTTATTGCTCTCGGCGAGCTTTACTAGAGGGGAGCACTTCTTCTGAGCTGGCGACCGCCGAGGCGAGCTTGTGTCAGTCGGAGCAACAGCTTGCGAAAGCCGCTTTCAGCCTATTGAAGGCTCAAAAGAAGATAGAATCGGTGCGCACTTCACTCCGGAAGGCAGAGTCTCGTCTGGAGCGAGCTGAGACCGCAGAGAGTGCTTTGAAGGCGAGCTACTTGAAGCAGCAGTCAGACTTGGCGGCCCGCCGCGATCTTTTGGCCACACGTCCCGTGGAACTTCAGCGAGTGGAGGCTACTAGAGAGGAGTTAATGTGCCGCCTTCGAGCTCTGGATACCTTTTTCTAGCGGCTCCTTGTCTAGTCGTTTTGCCTTGTAGCTTTCCTTTATGCTATGTACTGCCCTTCTTTTGCATATCTAATAATATTGCCTTGTTCTGCCGTACTTATGCATGGATCCTTGTTGGCTTTTTCTTTTGGTCGGACTGAACCTGAAGTAACTTCTCAGGCTGCCTACGTACCCCCTAAGGGGGATCAAGTCGCACGTAGTTCATTTTTTTTTTTAATGCAAGGGGTGTGGCCTCGCTTTAGGCATAGTACCTTTTGAGGTACTTGCCGTTGATAGGGCCAAGTGTCAGCCCTTCTGGCGTGGTGAGGAGATAGGTGCCGTTGGAGTAGACTTCCTTGACGGAGTACGGACCATCCCACTTGGCATCAAATTTCTTTTTCCCTCGATGCGAGAGAATGATGGGGCGTTTGACTGCCAGCACGAGTTCCCCTATTTGGAATAATCGAGGACGGATCTTCTTGTTGAAGGCGCGAGACAATCTGGCTTGATAACACTCCAGACGTTACCGAGCTTCGAGGCGTCTTTCGTCTAGTGCTTCTAATTCTGCTAGGCGGAGCTGGGCGTTATCGTCCCTAGTGAGGCCTTCCTGGATTGCTATTCTGAGCGATGGGATCTGGAGCTCGAGCGGAAGAACGACTTCTACACCATAGATGAGGGAGTACGGAGTTGCTTGCGTCGGAGTGCGAAAGGACGTCCGGTAGGCCCACAGCGCTTCGCCCATGCATTCATGCCAGTCCTTCTTGGTCTTCGAGACAGTTTTCTCCAGCAGCTTGCAAAGAGTCTTGCTGAAGGCCTCTGCCAGACCGTTGGCCGGAGCGTTGTACATCGTCGAGCACTTCTGCTTAATGTCGTATCTGGCGCAGAACTGGCTGACAGCAGTATTCTTGAACTGCTTTCCGTTATCCGTTATGATGTATCGAGGGACTCCGTACCGGAAGATGATGTCATTCTGGATGAAGCTGATGACGGAGTGCCTTGTAACTTCCCGTAGAGGTGTTGCTTCAGCCCACTTGGAGAAGTAGTCCATTGCTGCCAGAATGTAAAGATGTTGCTTGGATGACTTGGGCAGGGGACCGACAATATCGAGTCCCCACCCGTCGAAAGGCCAAGACACGATTGTTGGGTGCAGAGGCTCTGGCGGTTGGCGGATGTAGTCCCCGTGTAGCTGGCAAGTGTGACATTTTTTCTCGAAATCCAAGCTGTCCTTGACCATGGTGGGCCAATAATAGCCCATCCTCCTGACGCGAAAGTGAAACTTCGGACCGGACTGGTGCGATCTGTAGATCCCAGCGTGTACTTCTTCCAATACCGCTTCTGCCTCTTCCTTCACGAGGCACCTCAGGAGTGTGCCATCGTAGCTTCGTCGGTACAGCTCGTTGTTGAAGTGGTAGAACTTTAGAAATCGTTGCCGGATGTCGACTTTGCGCTTCGGATCTTCGGGGAGTTTACCATGGATGAGGTAATCCACAAATGGCTGCCTCCAGTCTTGCCCTTCAATCTCGAGGACGTGCACCGTGTTGGTTTGAACTGGAATTTCAATCGGACCTTCTTTTTTGGTGATCACTATTCTTCTGTAGACGGGGATGATGAGCTACCGTTCTTCTGGAAACGGGAGTGTAGCCGCCAAATTTACGAGTGCGTCAGCCTGCTGGTTGAGATTTCTGGAGATGTGCTGAATGGAAGCGGTCTCTAGTTTGCCAAGGAGTTCCAAAGCTCGCGCGTGCAACGGCACCAGGTCTTCTTTGTTGACTTCGTATGCCCCCAAGACTTGCTGGATAACGAGTTGATAGTCACCAAAAATCTCGAGTCCTTGAAGCTTCATATCGTTGGCGAGTTCGAGACCGATGAGTAGAGCTTGATACTCTGCCATGTTGTTGGAACATGGTTCCGACAGCAAAAATAAGAAGAGGAGTATCTCATCATTTGGAGTGATGAAGATGACTCCAGCTCCTGCTACGTCCTGTCTTGCTGCGCCATCAAAGAACATTTTCCAGGATGAGGCAATGTCGACGGAGAATACTTCTTCGTCTAGGAGATCCTCTAATAACTCCCATTCTGCCGGGAGGGGATATTCTGCGAGGAAGTTTGCGAGAGCTTGCCCTTTGACTACTTTCTATGGTACGAAGGTGATATCAAATTCGAGTAGAAGCAGCACCCATTTTGCCAGACGTCCGGAGAGCACTGGACTTGACATGATGTACTTGAGGGGGTCGGCCTTCGAGACGAGTCTGACGGTGTGAGCCAGCATATAGTGTCGCAGCTTTTTCGTGGCGAAGATGAGTGCCAAGCAGACCTTCTTGATCGGGGAGTAATTTAGCTCTGCACCGACGAGAGTACGACTCAAGTAATAGCAAGCCGTCTCCTTGCCCTTCATTGTTCTGAGCCAGGAGTGCCCCCAAGGATTGCTCATGGGCACTAATGTAGAGGACTAACGGCCTTCCTTGAACTGGCGCTGATAGAACTGGCGGCTTCAGTAGATAAGCTTTGATGCTTTGGAGTGCTTCTTGGCAAGCGTCGTCCCATTTGAATGACGCTTCTTTCTGCATGAGGTGATTAAACGGGCGGCACTTCCCAGCTAGGTTGGCGATGAACCTTCGGATGTACGCCAAGTGCCCTTGGAGGCTTCTGAGGTCTCACACTGTCTTTGGTACAGGCATATTGACGATAGCATCAATTTTGGATTGATCTATCTCAATGCCTCGGTGTCGTACGACAAAGCCGAGGAACTTGCCTGAGGAGACCCCGAATGCGCATTTGAGTGGATTCATGCGGAGCTGGTACCTTCGAAGTCGTTTGAAGATTAGCTCGAGGTCTTGCAGATGCGCCGACTTCTTCTTAGATTTCACGACAAGGTCGTCGACATAACACTCCACATTTTGATGAAGAATGTCGTCGAAGATTTTTTGCATAGCTCGCTGGTAGGTGGCTCCTGCATTCTTCAAGCCGAACGATATAACTTTGTAGCAGTAGATTCCTTTTGGTGTACGGAATGCTGTGAGCTCTTCGTCCTTGGGTGCCATCCGAATCTGATTGTAGCCCGATGATCCGTCCATGAAAGTTAGCACCTCGTGGCCTATCGTGGCATCCATCATTAGCTCCGTGATTGGCAAGGGGAAGTCATCCTTCGGACATGCGTTGTTCAAATCTCTGAAGTCCATGCACACTCGGATTTGACCATTCTTCTTTTTGACCGGGACGACGCTAGAGATCCATGTCGGGTACTTGACCTCTCGGATGAAGCCGGCTTCGATCAACTTGTTAACTTCACCTTCTATTTGGGGTACCAGTTTCGATCGGTAGCATCTTTGTCCTTGCTTGATAGCGCTGGCTCCGTGTTTGACGCTGAGCTGGTGCACTGCGATTTTAGGATCGAGACCCGGCATCTCCTTGTAGGACCATGCGAAGACATCTCTGTATTCTTTGAGCAGTTTGATGTATGCAGCTTCTTCTTCAGGAGTCAAGACTGTGCTGATGAATTTAGGTCGAGGCTCCGTTTCTGTGCCCAAATTAATTTCCTTCAAGTCATCAACGGTGGACTGCCTCCCTTCTTCGAGGACTGGCGGGGCCTCTAGCAACTCGTCGTCCGAAGGAAAAGAATCACCATTGTCAGTTTGATTAACGGAGAGGTAATGGACGGCTGCCATGGGTGGGTGGGTGGGTGTTGAAACGAGGTCCTCGACTGGCATTCCCAGACGATCGAACACTGACTTCTTCTTTGATTGCTTAACTGGCCCAAGCCTTTCGAACAAAGATGTGTGCTTTCGATTCGACCGGTTTTTACTGCCTCTATTTTGCTTTCGGAGCAAGGCTTGGTATTGAGCCCGTCGCCGTCTTCTTCTGCTGTTGGGATGGCTGGGGTACGTAGGTAGAGCGTGCATCAGAGATTGTCAATCCTTCAGCTGCTTCACCCACCATCTTCGCCCCGATGTAGTTCGAGGTGAAGCTCTTCCTTGCTGCAGCCCTGATGATCATCGGAGTTTGACCGGAGCCGATGCCTCGGCGGTTCGGAAGAATTTGTTCACCGTTTTGAAACAGCCAAGCTTGAGTCCTCGTCATCCCATGTGGAATTGCTGCTGGGGAAAGTGTGCCCATGGCGCTCTCTTTGTTGTAGCCGGCTTTGAACAGCAACTTGGTAGCGTTTTGCCCCCAACCTCCTTTCGGCTTGAATCCAAGTTGATTGGGGTCGACTAATTCGACAGGTCTGCTCGGGTTCGGAGCTTGCGTCAGACTAGGTAGTGGCAACGTCATTTTTTGCAAAGTGACGACATTGGCCTGCGATAACGGCGGGGCCAGATTTCTTGCCAGAGTAGAAGGTGATCGCTCAGATTTGCGGAGCCACTGGGGTGCGAGCCGCAGGACTGGTGTCGCTTGGAAGGGCAACGGGGTATGTTGCATGGCTCTTGACCCGGAATTGATGCGCATCCATTGCTTTGACTTTGATGCTTTTTGGACCTCGAGTTTCGCCTTGTCGAAAGGTTGCATTGGTTTTATAGGTGGATGAGCCTCGCCCTGTCTTACCTCTTCAGCCTTCTGGACTCGAGGGGCTTTAGCCGGAAGGACTTCCGCGACTAAGTCTCTCACTTGGTAGAACTTGGCGTCGGCCAAATGTGTCAAATGTGCCTCGGCCTCATTGAAAGGCTTGTCATCAGTAACTATGCATTTCTCCATGCCTTCTTCGTAGTACTTGAGGCACTGGTGCCAGGTGGACACTACGATTCCATTCTCGTGTAGCCATGGCCTGCCCAACAGGAGGCGATATGAGGTCTGGCAATCGATGATGTGGAAGAGAACCGTTGTATCTAGCGGGCCGATTGAAAGCTTCAGGCAGATGATTCCGATAGTGGACTGTCCACCCTGGTTGAACCCTTGAATGACTAATTGGCTGGGCGAGAGCTGGTCGTTGGTGATGTCGAGTTGCCGTATTGTCTGGATAGGCATAATATTGACGGCGGAGCCACAGTCCAACAAGATTCGATTCACTGGCTTCTCTTTGATGTATCCCGAAACGTAGACAGGCCGGTTGTGCAACCATGTCCCGAGTTGCAAGTCCTCATCCGAAAAGGTTATCGTCGCATCACACTAGGCCACAGCTTTGCTCTTCTCGTCGTCCTTCCTTTTCCTATTGTAGCTATCCGGGTCGGCCAAGGCCGCAGCCATTGCCAGACGAGCCTTCTTCAGAAGATGCAAAGCTTCTATGAGCGGTAAGTGCAGGATTGCTTCGTCATAAGAGGCAGTGTCCCCCTTGTCGGAATCGTCTCCCTCGTTAGTGGAGTCGCCTTCTTCAGAAGTTTCGATTTCGTCTTTCCCTTTCGACGCCTTATGAACTTCAACCATGCAACAAGACACCCTGATGTGTTAATCGACTGGGAGGAAGTGATCGGGAAAGAACTCTTGCAAGGTTGCTGGCACTAGAAGGCTCTGCTGGAGGAGATCGTCTTGGTTTGCCGGCAGCACTTTGAACGTCTTCCTTCCTGGAGTCTTGTTTTTCTTCTTGTAGGTCCTTCGCTCGGGAAACCTTCTCATCACGCGGTCTTGCTTGTGCTGCTTTTCTTGTCGGGGCCTTCGTCGCCGGGGTAGCATGACCCATGCCTCTTCGTCGGTGGATTCTCCTTCGCTATGATGATTGGCAGCAGTAATCGGTTCCCTATCAGTTGGAGACGCTTATTCTTCTGGAAGCTCTACTGTCTCGTCTTCCGATCCCCAACCGGTGGGTTTGATTTCTTCAATTGAAACGGACCGAGGCTTTGAGCAGAGGACGTAATAGTCAAACTTCCCCGAAGGCTGGCCCAACAGACCAACTTTTGGATCTTCTTGCTCGTATCTTTTTCGGAGAGTGCATTGGGACGTAGCTTGATTGGAAGGGACTTGCTCTACCTGAATCTCCACTGGCTTATCTTTCGATCCCCAGCCGGTGGGCTTGATTTCTTCAGTTGAAGCGGTCGGAGGCATTGAGTAGAGGATGTAATAGTCGAACTTCCCCGAAGGCTGGCCCAATAGACCGACTTCTGGATCTCCTTGCTCGTATCTCCTTTGGAGCGCTCGTTGGGATGTAGCATTGCTTGGAAGAATTACTGGCGTGAGCGATGGTTGCCCCCAGGGTCGCGGTGTTTCTTCCTCGGTGAGCGCAGGAGTACGTTGGCGTCACTTCGAGACTTTCGACTGGGAAATTGACTTAGCGGTTGGCCTTTGACGGTTGATGCGCAATTTAGGCGTGCTTCATCGCGCAGCAATGAGTACCGACGAGAAGGAGCTGAAGGTGATGGATGTCATGTTGGCCGTAGCGACCTCCCCGGTGTCGATCTCTATCTTTCCTTGCTTTGCGAGCACCATAATTCTTTCCTTGAAGACGAAGCATCTTTCGATGGGATGACTTACCACCCGGTGGTATTTATAGAAAAGAGGGTCATCGACACGATGCATCTACTCGGGCCTCTTCGAAGGAGGGAGCTCTATCATCTTCTCTTGCAATAGTTGGTCGAACATGGAGGAGACTTCTGAGTTTGGGAAGGGGTACTCCTTGGCTTTGAGCTCCTCGAGAGTCATCCTTTATCTTGGCGACGGAGGCAGCGGTATGGCGACTCCCTTCTTCTGATCCGGCTTGCCACCGATCTTGAGCGGCTTGGGGGTTGAAGCGACGTCAGTAACATTGACTTGTTTCGGTTTCGGTGCCGGTGGCTTGTCCTTATTCTCCACCTTCAAGAAGTCTTTGTTCTTCGAGTCCCCGCGGCTTGCTAGGCTGAGTTCCATGTCGTGAGCCCGAGTTGCGAGTTCTTCGAAAGACCGAGGCTTGATACCTTTGAGGATGTAGAGCAGGCCCCAGTGCATGTCTTGGGTGCACATCTCGATGGTCGAGTCTTCAGACAAACGGTCTCGTGAATTCAACGCGAGGTTCCTTCATCTGTCGATGTAGTCGATCACCGGCTCGTCTTTCCTTTGCTTGACGGCGGTGAGTTCAGTCATGCTGACGGTGCGTCTGGTACTATAGAAGCGATTGAGGAACTCCCTTTCCATCTGATCCCAGCTGTCTATGGTCCCTGGAGAAAGATCAACGTACCAGTCAAAAGCATTACCTTTGAGGGTGCGAACGAACTGTTTTATCATCTCGTCGCCATATGTGCCGGCATTATTGCAAGTTTCGATGAAGTGAGCAACGTGCTGCCTTGGATTTCCCTTTCCGTCGAAGTGCTGGAACTTTGGTGGCTGGAACCCGATGGGGAAATGCAGCTGCTGGATCCTCGTGGTGTAAGGTTTCGAGTATGCTGTCGTGATTGGAGGAAGACCAGTGCCGTGGGTTCGCATCATGTCAGCTACCAACGCTTGTATTTGCTGGGTATTCATCGTTGCTGTTGCCGGAGGTTGTGTGACCACCGAGGCTGGTACTGGCGAGACGACTTCCACTGGGACGGGAGCCGAGGAGAGTACTGGAGTAACTGCTTGAATCATCGGAACAACCTCTGCAGGGGCGGGAGTTGAAGACAGAGCTGGAGCGGCTACTAGGGAAGCAACGGGTTGACCGACTGCTGCAGCGTCCTTTGCGCTTAGCTTTTGGAGCAGAGTATTGATGTGATGATCCTTATCCTCCATCAGTCGAGTAATCTGCGCCATGTGCTCGTTCATCTGCATGACTTGGAGCTGAAGAGCGGATGGAGGATGGTGACAGAGGACGTCTCGATGTTGCATGCTAGCATCCTCGCCGTCATCGTCAGAGATGTAGTTGCGCCGACCTGCTTCTGCTTGATGACGAACGTTTGCCCCCTGCAGAGGAGGTGCAGCATCCGCTGGAGAATCCAAACAGGCTCGGGGTTGGGGCTGGTCCTTCCCAAATTTCTGTACATAGACTCCAGGATCGAGGCTCGTTTCTTTATGCACCAAGGCCTCGTCGGCGCTTGGGCGAGTATCTTCGGCAGTAGTTTCTAGCATGAAGACATCTGCAAGAGTTCGAGTACGCCGAGTGTAGACTCGTACCATCGGGGGAGCATCACCTTCCGGGTTTGCTGGATCACCGTGTCGGAGTAGAGGAGACTCGGCGATCGGCGAAAGGCTTGGAGCAAACGCATCGTTGCTTGTCCAGGCCATTGCGAACTTGGAGCGACTTCTTCAGCCGTACGGATGAAAGGAGAGAGATGTCCCACCGGGCGTGCCAGAAATCTGTATGTGCGAAAAAAGGTATGGGTCATTTTTATTGCAAATACACGAGATTACAAGAGTGCGCCGGGACCGGGGGATCAGGGGTGACGAGTCCGGGTACGGCGCGTGTTGATCAGAAGATTGTGGGAGAGATCCTCTGAAGGGTCCCTTTGATCCGCGTCTCCACGTGGTATTCGTGTGAGAGCTCTGAAGGGTTGCCCAGGACAGAGGTCTTTACAGGGTGAGGGTTTTTGAGAGGCTAAGGAATATCCGCCGTTTCTTTGGTCCCTTCCGTGCTTTGCGCTTCCTCGGCTAGGGGGTCTTCAGCTTCGTTCCTCGATCTTCGTGTCTTCCTCGCTCCTTACTTGAGCTCGGCGTCCTTGATTGTCGGTTCGCGACGTCGATCGTGCTTTTGGCGTTGGCTTTGGCTTTGGCTTTCGACCTTGGCTTGGCTTTGACGTGGCTCTGGCTTTTGCTTTGCGTTGGCGCTTGTGCTTGGACGTAGACGGGGGAGACTTGCGATGCTTTCGTTCTTCCGGACTTCGCATCGTATCGGCTAGAACGTGCGGTGCTTTTGCTCGTGACCGGCGTAGTCGCTTGGCTTTGGCACTTGCGTTGCTTTGGCGCGGGCTTTACCGGGGCTTTTGCTTCGGCTTCTTGCGTGGGCTTTCGCTTCGGCGTCGACTCGATCTTCTTCTCGAACAACGGTGGCTACTTTTTCAATGCTTCTGGCTTCCTCGATGGTTTGAGTGTCGGCTTAGCTTCTCCTCTTCTCCGAGCTTCTTTGGCGTGACCGGAGTCGAAGGGCACTTTTGAAGATGGCGGGGGTAGCACCGATCTTCGTGCGACGGTTGTAGCGCCGACTTTGCTTCAAAGGTGACGGGTGTAGCGACGCTTCGGGTGTTCCTCTCCAAGCTTTCTTCTTCGTGGATGGAGCGGGCGTTTATCGAAGGCGACGGGGTGACGACGCTTCGGCCTTCTTCTCCAGACTTTTGGGCTTGATCGGTGTCGAAGGTTTGTTGGAGCCGACGGGGTAGTGCCGCTCCGAGCTTCTTCTCCGGGCTTTGGAGCTTGATCGGAGTTGAAGGTTTGTTGGAGCCGACGGGGTAGTGCCGCTCCGAGATTCTTCTTCGGGCTTTAGAGCTTGATCAGAGTTGAAGGTTTGTTGGAGCCGACGGGGTAGCGCCGCTCCGAGATTCTTCTCCGGGCTTTGGAGCTTGATCGGAGTTGAAGGTTTGTTGGAGCCGACGGGGTAGTGTCGCTCCGAGCTTCTTCTCCGGCCTTTACTTCTGGCGTCTTCGGAGTCGAAGGGTCTTCTTCTCCGAGCTTTCTTCTTCGTGCACGGAGTCGAAGGCTTGATCTTCTTGTGCAAGGGTCTTCACGTTGATGAGGGCTTTCAGTGGACTAAGCCGGTCCCGAAGGGATAGGCTTGCCCGTGCCTCGTGAAGCCTTGGGTCGATGAAGAAGCGTCTCCTCTTCCGCAGAGCTCCCTCGCTTCGTCTTCAGCTTACGATTTTTTCGACCCTTGAGCCTTCCCCCTCCCCCTCTATTTATAGGCAAAGGGGAGGGGAGAGATATGGAAAGTTTTTAATTTTAAATCCCGTTAATATCTCTCTCATAATTATCCAAGATTTATTCATCCATTGATGAGGGGAATAAGTCTTTATTCGTTTTCCTTTTCTGACGGGGTAATTATGGCTGAATTTTGCACACAAAATCGATGGCGACCCAGCTCTTCTTCTTGTCCGTCGGATCAAGAGATCGGCGCAGATCCACGTGTGGGTAGACATCATGCGCAACCTCCCCCCGCGCATGACGATAGTTCTTTCCTTTTCTTTCTTTTCTTTCCTTTTCTTTTCTTTCCTTTTTCTTTTCTTTCCTTTTCTTTCTTTTTCCTTTTCTTTTCTTTCCTTTTCTTTCTTTCCTTTTCTATCTTTTTCCTTTCTTTTATTTCCTTTTTTTTTCTTTCCTTTTCTTTCTTTTTTTTTTCTTGCAAGGCCGGTCGGCCCCCATGGGGGTTCGGGTCCCTAGTAGGGGCCGGTCGGGTGGGCCCCACTTAAGGGTGGGCCCACCCGGTTTCCTTGTCGGGCGCGAGTCGGGTCCGGGTCCGCATTGATGCGTGCTAGTCGGGTCCGAGTCGGAGTGTGCGTCGGGTTTGTATCCGCGTAGGTGCACGCAAGTCGGGTCCGGATTAGACAAAATTCGTGTGTCTACATCTACTCTAGCTTCGGTGAAGACGGACAGAGCACAGCCTACTCTGAAAAGAAGAAGAATAGATCGTGGGTGGTGGCAGTTCCGGTGGGCTTAGCCGTAATTGTTGCCGGCATTGGCTGTGTTCGGGGGATTTTTCGCTGGTCCGTGTGGGCTGCCTGCAAGACAAAGAAAAGAGAATGTGAGAACGGCTGGCTCCCTTAGGAGCGCAGACCCTCCGACGCTCAAGTCAGTCACGGTGGCACAACGGCGAGCTGCGGTATACCAAAGTGGTAGGGAAAAGGAATTCCAACCTGTACTATGGAGCCTGGGGGTGAGCATTTATAGCAATCGGCGGCCTATCGTACCCCGACACGTGGAGATTCTTCCAGGGCTTTCTAGACCCCCACGATCTGGCTCGCGTGGGTCTGACAGTCCTTGGTGCTCGCGCCCTGACATTCTGTCGTCAAGCCTGCCAGACGGTTTGAGTGGGGGAGGGAATCTTTCTTATCGTGGCCAGGTAGCCATTCTGGAATGCTCGAGTCTGGGCGGTCTCAGGGAGGAAGCAAAGGCAAGCTCGCCCTACACTGCTCCGCCCCCTTGTCCGTATTTATCAAGAGTCAGACCTTGCGGGAGCAACCTCTTCGATAAACAGGGGTCTGGGCGAGCTCCTGTGCGAGCATGGGCGAGTTCTTGAGTGAGCTAGGCGAGCTCATGCGCGAGCTAGGCGAGCTCCTGAGTGAACTTGGGCGAGCTCCTGAGCGAGCTCTTGGCCTTCGGTCCCTTCAGCCCAATGTGGATCTCGCTCCACTGTCAAGATGATTCGATGAGCACGGGGGAGCGAACTCCTGCGGGGTCTAGGAGGGGCGAGCTACACTCAGATACAAGGTGTCCATCCAGCTCCCTGTGGGGTGAGCTCCTGAGGGGCTGGGAGGGGCGAGCTGCACTCAGATACAAGGTGTCCATCCAGCTCCCTGTGGGGGGCGAGCTCCTGATGGGCTGGGAGGGCGAGCTCCTTGCGAGCTTAAATGGGGCACGCTCGGCTTCCGAGGGTTCCAGCTCCTGGACGGGCTCCCTCGAGAACTCTATCTCAGATGTGTTTTGCAAGGCTATCCAAGATATGTGGTTTCTGGCTAACCCCAACATTACCCCCTCCTGAGGGAGTGATCGAGGAAACTCGACGCTTGCTCAGGAGTCTTAGCGAGCTCCTATCCCTGGTAATGTGCCTGATATCAATGTCTGCTGCAACAGTTTCCTGGCGGGGCGGAGATAGTAGCGATGGCGGCCTGCGCCGAGAACTTTGACTGCCAGTATTTCACAAACGCCGGGCGGGCCACGAGCATCAGCCACGAGCGATCTCCTTCCGATGCGAGCTCCTCACATGCGGTCAGGGTCTGCTTCGGGCGAGCTTGGGCGCCTGCCGTAGGCGGTCTGCGCCGAGAGCTTTGACTGCCAGTATTTTTCAAACACTGGGCGGGCCGGGAGCGTCAGCCACGAGCGATCTCCTTCCGATGCGAGCTTGTCACATGCGGCCAGGGTCTGCCTCGGGCGAGCTTGGGCGCCTGCCACGGGCAGTCTGCGCCGAGAGCTTTGACTGCCAGTACTCCACAAACGTCGGGCGGGCCGCGAGCGTCAGCCTCGAGCGATCTCCTTCCGGTGCGAGCTTGTCGCACGCGGTCAGGGTCTGCTTCGGGCGAGCTTGGGCGCCTGCCGTAGGCGGTCTGTGCCGAGAGCTTTGACTGCCAGTATTTCACAAACGCCGGGCGGGCCACGAGCATCAGCCACGAGCGATCTCCTTCTGATGCGAGCTCCTCACATGCGGTCAGGGTCTGCTTCGGGCGAGCTTGGGCGCCTGCCGCGGGCGGTCTGCGTCGAGAGTTTTGACTCTCAGTACTTTTCAAACACTGGGCGGGCCGGGAGCGTCAGCCACGAGCAATCTCCTTCCGATGCGAGCTTGTCACATGCGGCCAGGGTCTGCTTCGGGCGAGCTTGGGCGCCTGCCGTAGGCGGTCTGCGCCGAGAGCTTTGACTACCAGTATTTCACAAACGCCGGGCGGGCCACGAGCATCAGCCACGAGCGATCTCCTTCCGATGCGAGCTCCTCACATGCGGTCAGGGTCTGCCTCGAGCGAGCTGCGGGCACCTACCGCGAGCGATCTTGTGACTTGGGTATCGTACCAAATCTCCATCGGTCGCTTCACCTTAAATGCGGCGCGAGGCTCAACGCTGATACGGCGAATCTCATCATTAGATCCCGATCGGCGTGAGACACGTGTCTCCTCCTCATTCGCTCTTCTTTTGTCAGTAAACGATAGTGTCGGCGCCGGCGCAGCTTTTTCCACGCGTGGCCCACGCGGCACTGCCTGATTGGCGAAGGGCGAGCTGTCGCTTCGATCGCCGTCACGTCGCCTCGCCGCGCGCGCTTGGGCATTAACTACGGATCGATTCACCTGTCTCTCACTTGCCTATAAATAGGGGACGGGGGGGGGGGCGATTTTTACCGCTGTGTGAAAACAGCTCTCCCTTCTCCCATAACTTTCTCAATTCGCAGCTCTCTAGCGCCCTCCCGCTCATGGCTTCCTCTGCTGCCGCTTCCTCTGCTGTTGCCGCTGCTGCTGCGCCCTCCCAAGAGGAGCCCCTCAACGTCGCTCCTCTTGCGGTGCGCACTTCCGGCGCTGAGGGCGAGGCTCCCGTCAAGGTGCCCGCCGTCATCTGGTTGCACGACATCGGGGGCGCGCCCGTCCCTGACAGTGTGAGGACCGCGGTGGGCATTCCCCGGGAGCTCGCCATTCTCCCCCTCCCTCGCTCGGGGAGGCCGCTCTCCAGCACCGCGGTCTCCGTGGGGCAAGTCTGGTCAGGGCTCCGGCTCCCCCTGAACCATTTGGCCAGCGAGCTGCTGGAACTGGCGGGCTTATGCCCCGCCCAGCTTCCAGGAAACTCATGGGGGATCCTCTATGGGCTCTCTCGGATCGAAGAAGCCCTTAACGTGAGGATCTCCCTCGCCTACCTATTGAAGAAATGGACCCTCAAACCGGGGCCCCTCTTCCACGAGGTAGGCTGCGGCCTGTTCTACCTCACAGGCCGCACCGGCGAGGTGCTCCCCTTCTCCGCGGTCGAAAACAAGGATAGGTACTGGAAAGAGTACCCCTTCGTCGTCGCGGGGGAGTGGCGGGGTCTCTGCGCCGGCGTTCCCGCTCACCCCGGAAGGTCGCCCCTCCCTCAGCTCAAAGAGATCGCCGAGTACCGCGCCAAAGGGAAGAAGTGCATCCCCGAGGCCCAGGAACGAGCTCTCGACAGAGCGATCTTGGAGTTCCTCGACGGGCGAACTCCTAAGAAGATCCTGGCTCCGGACTTCTCCTTCCTCTGGAAGGACCTCCGGACTGGCGCCATCACCACCCGCCAGAAGAACCCGTGCCAGAAGGTGGCGGTCTCTCGCCGCACCGGGGCGACCTCCCAGGCGGCTCCTACGACCTCCGGCGCCGGCACCTCTTCGGCGAAGAAGGGGAAGAAGAAGCGAGCTTCTCCGATTAGGCTCGCCGATGAAGACACCATCGACATGATCCGCGAGGAGGATATTCCCTCGCCGCCGCCTTCACCCCCGCGAGGTTGCCTCAGGTCAGGCGAACTCCCCCTTAGCTTCCTGTGCCCCTGCGCGCTCTTCAATTTCGGAACCCCCACGACGTCAAGTTGTGATGGTTGACCCTGAGGACCCGCGCGTCGAGCTCCTCCTTGGCATGGCGGAGGTGGAAACCCCAATGGCCGAGGTGCTGATGCGCGGGTTCCCGGGCGACCCCTCTAAACCTCTCTTTGTCGCGGTAATGACTCCAGAGATGGAGGGCGCCCACGTAAAGAAGAAGAAGAAGAAAGCTCCGGCGGCCCGCCCAACGGGGGAAGACGACGTCGTCCGCAAAGCTCACGAAACCTTTGCGCGGGTCGCTGAGGACCGGAGGAGGAAGGCCGCTCTGGAGGAAACTGGCTTGGGATCCTCCGAGGATTCCAGCTCTGCCGAGGAAGAGGAAGTAGAGGAGCCGGCCCGCGCTGCTGAGCCCGCTGCACCGGCTGCGCCCGCTCCCAGTGCGTCCGCGCACGCTGCTTCCAGCGTGCCCGAGCCCGCCGCTGCCAGCGCGCCCGAGCCCGCGCCCAAAGCTCCCAGCGCGCTCGTGCTCGAGCACGCGCCTGCGCCCACTCCCGCGCCCGCGTCTGCCCTCAGCGCGCCCGCGCCCGAGCCCGCGCCTGCGCCCGAGCCCGCGCCTGTGCCCGCACCCGCGCCTGCGGCCGAGCCCGCGCCTGCTCCCGCGCCTTCCCTCAGCGCGCACGCTCCTGAGCCCGCGCCTGCGCCCGCTCCCGCGCCCGCGTCTGCCCTCAGCGCGCCCGCGCCCGAGCCCGCGCCTGCGCCCACGCCTTCCCTCAGCGCGCTCGCTCCTGAGCCCGCGCCTGCGCCCGCTCCCGCGCCCGCGTCTGCCCTCAGCGCGCCCGCGCCTGAGCCCGCGCCTGCGCCAGAGCCCGCGCCTGCGCCCGCGCCTTCCCTCAGCGCGCCCGTGCCCGAGCCCGCGCCTGCGCCCGCGCCTGCGCCTGCGCCCGCGCCTGCGCCCGCGCCTGCCACTCTTGAGGTTCCTCCTCTCTCGGCGCTGGGCGGGTTGGTCTACTGGTCTCCAGAACTAGGGGCCATTCTGGACGACCTTCCTTGCTCCAGCTCGGAAGCCTCGGACCCGGACCTGCCGGGGCGAAGGGGAGCCGCCGTGCCTTCCCTTATCAACGAAGGGGTTGCCGGCGCTCAAGGGGCCGAGCCCGCTGCTGCCGCCATCAGTGTGCCCCCTCCAGCTGCTCCCACCGAGGCGAGCCAAGCGGGCTCCTCCTCTGGCGGTCCCGAGCGCGCCCCTTTCTTCATGCGGGAGATCCTGGGACCCAACATCTTCGCCCGGACTCCCTACATTGCTCTCATCAACCGACTCCTCGAGGTAAGATTACCTTCATACTTCTTTGTCCCGAACCCCTGCTTTAATTTCTAACTCTTTAACTGTTTTCCCTTTCCGTAGGTTGAGCGAGTCAGCCGGGCTCTCGCCGACGAGGTCGCGGGCGTTGCGGGGGACACCGTCGTCCTCTACGACGACACTCTCCATGACTTGGAGAGGAGAGTAGACGAGCACATCCTCCGTATTCGCCAGATGGACCGGTCGGGCGAGCTGCAGGCCGAAGTGGACCAGCTGCGCCAGCAGGTCGCCTCCTTTAACAAGGAGGTTGACGAACTGCGCCAGCGGGCCGCCACCTTTACCACCACTCTAGCTTCGGCTGAGGATGCTCGCGACCGCGCCCTATCCGATATGCAAGGGGCCCGTCGAGCTGAAGAGGCCGCCCAAAAGGAAATCTCCGAGCTTCGACGTCAGTTGGCGGCTTCTAGGGATGAGATCGCGTCTCTGAGGGAAACGCATCTCCAAGACCTCCACTCTCAGCAAAGCCGCCTCCAGGCGCAGCTCGTCGAACTCCTGCGGAAAGGCGCGCTCGATGCCACCGAGAAGTATAAGACCGAGAGGTCGAAAAAGAGGAAGCGCGGCGATGACGACGGTGCGGGTGCTGGCCCAGCCTAGGGTCTCTTTTGTAACCCTCTTGTAATTTTCTAATGATGAATGGAATATTCTCTTTGAGCTCGCCTCTATGTTTCTTTCTTTCTCTGTCTTGCTCATGAGTCCGCTTTAGGAGTTCGCAGCGATCTCGAGAGTGATACCCCGGGCGAGGCAGCTAATTCGATTCAACCTTTTATTTTAAAGTATATGCAAACGAAAAACTCGGCATGCTCGCAAAAACTCGATAGTCTCTGAGCCTGGAAAACGTTTAAACGAACCAAAAAACTTCAAAAACTTCCCTACACTCAGAGACTTAAACCATTTTTATTTTAAAGGAAACTAATAAGTGCTAGCTGCCCCCTGCCCGGTTAATTTCTCTCGATGATCCTGTTTGGCGGGCTCGCCCTTTGAGGGGTTTGCCAACGCCAGGATGCTTCCGTTCATGGCAGGTGAACGCGAAGGATCCTGGTTAGGTTTAGAGTCCACTAGGCAGCAGACTTCCCCGGGAAGCTCAAGGTCGCCCACTGGCTGCCTCTGAGGATCCCGGTCTTGCTTTAAGTCCGCACAGCGGCGGACTGCCCCGGGAAGCTCAAGGTCGCCCACTGGCTGCCTCTGAGGATCCCGGTCTTGCTTTAAGTCCGCACAACGGCGGACTGCCCAGGGAAACTCAAGGTCGCTCACTGGCTGCCTCTGAGGATCCCGGTTTTGCTTTAAGTCCGCGCAACGGCGGACTGCACACTATAGATCATGCGGGCTCTGTCTGCGCCGAGCTTCCTAGTTAAATTGTTGAAAACCTCTATCGTTCATTCATAACTTCTTCAGAATTTACAAAAATTCCCTTAGGCATAGAACTTGCGAAGGTGCAGAGCATTCCAAGGTCGCTCTAACAGGTCGCCTCCAGCGGTCATCAACCGGTAAGCCCCCGAGCTTCCTGCTTCGTGTATTATGTATGGGCCTTCCCAGTTCGCCGCGAGCTTTCCTGCATTAGGCTCTTGCGTGTTTGCAAACACCTTTCTCATCACCAGATCGCCGGCCTTAAATGCCCGATGGCGGACTCTTTTGTCATAGGCGCGCTTCATCTCTTGTCTGTATCCGGCGAGGTGTAGATTGGCGCGCTCTCGTCTTTCTTCGAGCTGATCAAGGGAGTCGACGAGCAGTTTGTCGTTGTCGACCTCCGCCGATGCAAGCCTTCTTTCAGTGGGCAGCTCGGCCTCTATGGGTAGCACGGCTTCGCAACCAAAAGTGAGACTGAAAGGGGATTCGTTAGTTGAGCGACGTGGAGTAGTGCGATAGGCCCACAAGGCTCCATCGAGCTCCTGCTCCCACAATCCTTTTTTCCCTTCCAGCCTCTTCTTTAGGTTGTCCAAGATCACGCGATTCGTTGCTTCGGCCTGCCCGTTGCTTTGAGGGTACCTTGGGGAAGAGAATCTTAGGTCGACTCCATATTCAACACAAAAGCTTCTGATTAAGCGATTGTCGAACTGGCGACCATTGTCGGTGATAAGTACCCGAGGCAGACCGAACCGGCAGAAAATATTCTTCCAAAGGAAGTCTTTTACCTGCTTCTCGCCAATCTTAGCTAGCGGGACCGCTTCCACCCATTTGGTGAAGTAGTCCGTAGCTACTAGGATGAATTTCTTTTGTCGGGCTGACACAGGGAAAGGTCCCACAATGTCCAACCCCCATTGCTGGAAAGGCCAGGGGCTCGCCAGGGGATGCAGTTCTTCTGCGGGCATATGGTTCGTGGTGGCGTGCTTCTGGCATTGGATGCACCTCTGGGCGACCTTCAAAGCGTCTTGCTCCAGAGTGGGCCACCAGTATCCTTGCCTTCGTACTTTCGCAGCAAGAGACCGCCCACCAGCATGGTTTCCCAGCTCGCCAGAGTGAATGCACTTTAAAACTTCTTCAGTTTCCGGGCTCTCGACGCAACGGAGATTTGGCCCGCCAAAGGATCTTCGAAAAAGGCGATCCCAGCGAATGAGATAGCGCCCAGCGCATTTCTCCACTCGCCGGGCTTCCTCTCTATCCTCTGGTAGCTCGCCCTTCTGGAGAAAGCGAAAAATGGGGGCGGTCCACCCGCTGGGTGGTACGTCGGCGGAGACTTGGTTAACAGCGGGCTCCATCAGTTGGAGCCGAGACTGATTTTGGACCTCGATGAGAATCTGGCGAGCCTCTGATGTTCCCAGCAAAGAGGCGGCGTTTGCCAAAGCATCAGCTCGCCTATTATCGGCTCGTGGAATTTGCTCGAAGGAGATCTTTTCGAACTCCGCGGCCTTGTGCTTCACCAGATCCACATAGCCCGCCATTCGTGCATCCCGAGAGGCGTACTCCCCATTGATTTGGCAAATAATTAGCTGGGAATCGCTAAAGACCTTCAAGCGTTTGGCGCCTACCTCTTGAGCAAACTCCAGGCCAGCCAGCAGCGCCTCATATTCCGCCTCATTGTTGGTAGCGGCGAAATCCAGTCGGACTGACTTCTCCAGAAGTACCGACTGGGCGATCAGTGCGACCCCGATCCCAGCCCCCAAAGCGTTGGAGGATCCATCGACGAATAATTCCCAGCCTACCTCCTCTGAACGCTTAGTTGGAGGAAGCTCGCCTTGGTTGTCCAAGAACCTCGCCTTCCCAGGGTGTGCCTCAGTTGGCTCATCCTCCCGGTACTGGACCGATTCTTCTATGGGGAAGTCCGCCAAGAAATCGGCGAGCGCCTGTCCTTTGACAGCAACTCGAGGGACATACTCCAAACCATAGGCGGCGAGCTCGACGGACCAACGGTAGAGCCTGCCGGCTACCGAGGGCCTGGAGAGCGCGCTCTTTAGAGGGTGCTCTGTGATGACCCTGACAGGGTGGGCCGAGAAGTAGGGGTGGATCTTTCTTGCGGTAAGGACCAAGGCCAATGCGACCTTCTCGATTGGTCGATACCGGAGCTCGGCGGGGAGCATTGTGTGGCTTACAAAGTACACAGGCCGCTCCACCTTTGCTTCTTCCACAACCAGGACCCCGCTCACCGCATTCTCAGTGATCGCAAGGTACACGCCGAGTTCGGTGCCCTCTTTGGGTGCCGCTAAGATCGGTGGGCTCGCCAAGTAGTCTTTGATCTTCTGGAAGGCATGCTCACACTTCTCATCCCAACAAATGCTCGCTCCTTTTCGTAGCAGCTCAAAAAGAGGTCGGCAGTTGTCTGAGGATTTGGAGATAAACCGATTGAGCGCGGTGATTCGCCCGCTCAATCTCTGGACTTCCTGCCGGGTCCTCGGCGCAGGCATTTCGACAAGTGCTCGGATTTGCCCAGGGTCGGCCTCGATCCCCCTGTGGGTGACCAGGTACCCGAGGAATTTCCCCGAAGTCACCCCGAATACGCACTTCGCCGGATTCAGCCTCATTTGGTACTTTCTTAGTATCTCGAAGGTTTCACGGAGATCGGCAACATGCCCCTCTCGCTCCCGACTCTTCACCAGGAGGTCGTCTACATAAACTTCGACGTTTCTGCCGATCTGATCTTTGAACATCTGAGTGACTAGCCTTTGGTAGGTCGCTCCAGCGTTCTTAAGTTCGAACGGCATCACTCGATAGCAGTACAACTTCTGGTAGCCCGCTCCAGAGTAGAAGGCGGTCTTCTCCTGATCGTCGGCGTGGAGAGGTATCTGGTTATACCCAGAATATCCATCCACGAAGGACAGGGCCTGGAACCCGACAGCTGCGTCGACCAGTGCGCCTATTCTCGGAAGAGGAAATCCGTCCTTCGGGCATGCCTTGTTGAGGTCGGAGAAGTCAATGCACACCCTGACCGCTCCGCTCTTCTTAGGCACCGCCACGATATTGGAGATCCACTCGGGGAAGTGCGCCTCGCGGATGAAGCCGGCTCGCTCCAACCTGTCTATCTCCGCCGCCACTGCAACGGACTTCGCAGCAGGTATGTGCCGAGCTTTCTGCTTGACCGGCGGGAACTCCTTCATGGTGTGCAGACGATGACAGGCGACCTCCGGGTCAATCCCTGGCATGTCCGCGAAGCTCCAGGCGAATACGTCACGGTATTCCCTGAGTAAGTTGGTTATGGCCAGGACCTCGCCCTTGGTTAGCGAGGTCCCGAGGCTAACAACTCTTGGCCCTTCTTTGCCGCCAATGTCGACCTCTTGAAGTGGTTCGGCAATTGGAAAACTTCCTCTCTTGGGGGTTGTCGGGCGACCTCCCTCCTCCAACTTAAGGTCCACACCGCTCCCACCCGGGGGTGGAGTAGGGGACTTAAGCGAGGAGGCCTCCAGCGGGCTCCCCAATAGCTCGCTCGTAGCGGGCGGTAATTGCTAGGAGGGTGCGGGCCTCTTGGCCTCGGCGACCTCCATGTCCATGAGGTGAAGGACATCCTGCTCGCATCGGGTAGCGGCTACCTGATCACCCCGAATTACTACGACCCCGCTCGCGGTCAGGAATTTGAGGGCCTGATGGTTGGGTGAAGCTACCGCATTCATTTGCCTTAGCCAAGGCCGCCCAAGGATGGCGTTAAATGCGGAACTTCCATCCACTACCGCGAAGCGGACTTGGCGAGCCTCCGGGCCAGCGGTCACAGTGAGGGTTATCTCCCCTGCCACTTTGGCGACCTCACCGGTGAATCCACTGAGGGAGCTCGTCGAGGGAGACAGGTCGGCGAGTCTCAACCCCATTCGTAGGTAGACCGACAGAAAAAGGATGTCCACGGCGCTCCCCGAATCAACCAGAGCTCGCCTCACCTCGATGTTAGCCATCATCAGGCGTATGACGAGGGGGTCATTGTGGGGCGTAACGACCCCAGTCATGTCATCTTCTGAAAACCAGAGAAAATCGCGGGCTTCCACCCTTGGTGCTTGAAGTAAGGTAGGAGTTAGCGAGACGGAAAATACCTTATGTGCCCGCTCCATCTCCCTGACTCGTCGGCGGGCTTCATTACTGGATCTCGGGCCGCTCAGCCGCCCGCTAATGGTATGGCAGATCGCCGGTCCTCCCGGGGGAGGCGGAGGCAGGGCGGGTTCAGCGGGCCCCGGGCGATCTCCCTCCCGAGGAGCCCGTGCCGGTACCACCTCGAACCTCCTTGGAGGCGAAATAAACTGATTCAAGTGGCCCTGGGTGACCAAATCCTCGAGGTGGTTCTTGAGAGCCCGGCATCTGTTAGTGTGATGCCCAGGGCTTCGATGAAAAGCGCACCGCCGCGAGTTGTCGGTAGAGCCAGGCTCTCCGACCTGCAGGGGTGGCGGGTACTGGAAGAAAGGTTCATTCCGAATCTGATGGAAGATTTGTCCTGGCGAGTGGGTTAGCACGGTGAAGTCCCGCTCCCCGGGTCCTGGAGGCAGGCGCCAGTTCGCCGACCTTCCAGCGACAGCCGCGGGGGCTTCAGCGGGCTGTTCAGCAGGAACAGCGGGCGGTCCGGGCAAAGGCACCGCCAAGGGCACCTCCCTTCTCTCCACGGCCTTGACGACCAGCGGTCGCGGGGCCGGAGGAGGTCGCTGCTCGACTGCCTTTCCCTTCCGGTCTAGCACAGCGTCTTCGAGCTTGATGTGTTGCTGGACCAGGGCAAATAGTTCAACCATCGTGCGAGGGTCCTTGATCACTAGAGCGTTATGAAGCTTGCAACCCTCGGGGAGGGCGCTTCTGAAAGCACTCACCACGATACGATCTTGGCCCGCCGCGTCTTCCAGAGCAAGGTAGGCACTTCGGAATCGCGTTGCGAAGCACCGGAGCGTCTCGCGGGCTCCCATGGTTAGAGTAAACAGAGACTTGATTCTCTTCGGGGGCTGCCTATTGCAGCGATACTGCTCCAGGAATAGCCTAGAGAGAGTTGGAAAGTCGGGGATCATGCTGGGCGGCAACTTGTGGAACCAGTTCAATGCCGAGCCGGTCAAGCTGCTCGGGAATGCTCGGCACAAGACGTGGTCTTGGTCCCGGAAAAACAGGAGCTTTCTGTAAGCCAAGAGATGGTCAACGGGATCCTGCGACCCGTCGAACAATACAAACTTCGGGGGGGTCCAGTGGTGCGGAAAACCCCCTTGGTGGACCTCGCTGGTGAAAGGCGAGCTACCTCCGTGGGCGGCGAGGTCTTCAAGTAAATCTACTGGCACACTAGATCGCTGCCAGTGCCCGGGGAGAACTCCCAGAGGCGGCTGCGCAGGTCCTAGGCGGTCTCGTACGCTCCCTTGTGGCGAGGTCGGTCCCACCCCGCGGCGACCCTCGGGGGCAACCGCTCGGCGACCTCCTTGCCGTCCACCCGCGGATTCCTTCAACGCGTCAGTTGGTCTGTGGGAGGCCGTTGCCTCGCGAGCTTCGGAAGGTATTTCCACCACGGGCTCTTTCCCTCGTCACCGATGGCGCGGGTCGCGATCCCGCTCTAGAGACCTTTCCTCCGATCCGTCAGAATCAACGCTCCGGCTACGGCGGCAAGGGATGGTCGCGCGCGAGGTCGCCTGGTTGCTAGATCGCTGGGTGACTAGCTTCTGCAACCTTGTGAGCGGGGTTTCCGGCACCCCTCGCGCAGCCGCTCTCCCGACTGGGGGTTCCGGATGGGAAACCTGCCGCGTCGGAGCGATCGTGGGAGGGCGCAATGTTGACGCCGGTGGTCGCACCGGAGACGCCGTCTTCGCCGGCCCAGATCGTCGGCTGGCCGCCGGAGCCTGACGCAATCGTGTCAGCTCCTCCATCATCGCCCGCTGGGTGGCCAACATCTCCAACAAGAGTTGGTCACTGAGCGGGACCGGGGGCTGAGGGGTCTCGACCGGAGGCTCGCTGCGCGCAGATCTGGCACGAGTCCTCGGTCGCCTGCGTCCCCTTGTCACCGGAGCCATCTTTGGGGTTACAAAAGCGAACGGCGCTCAACCGCGTGGCCGTGGGCGTTCTCGCAGGAACCAGTCGAAGATCCCACAGACGGCGCCAAATGTTCGGGGGATTTTTCGCTGGTCCGTGCGGGCTGCCTGCAAGACAAAGAAAAGAGAACGTGAGAACGGCTGGCTCCCTTAGGAGCGCAGACCCTCCGACGCTCAAGTCAGTCACGGTGGCACAACGGCGAGCTGCGGTATACCAAAGTGGTAGGGAAAAGGAATTCCAACCTGTACTATGGAGCCTGGGGGTGAGCATTTATAGCAATCGGCGGCCTATCGTACCCTGACACGTGGAGATTCTTCCAGGGCTTTCTAGACCCCCACGATCTGGCTCGCGTGGGTCTGACAGTCCTTGGTGCTCGCGCCCTGACATTCTGTCGTCAAGCCTGCCAGACGGTTTGAGTGGGGGAGGGAATCTTTCTTGTCGTGGCCAGGTGGCCATTCTGGAATGCTCGAGTCTGGGCGGTCTCAGGGAGGAAGCAAAGGCAAGCTCGCCCTACACTGCTCCGCCCCCTTGTCCGTATTTATCAAGAGTCGGACCTTGCGGGAGCAACCTCTTCGATAAACAGGGGTCTGGGCGAGCTCCTGAGCGAGCTAGACGAGCTCCTGAGCGAACATGGGCGAGCTCCTGTGCGAGCATGGGCGAGTTCCTGAGCGAGCTAGGCGAGCTCATGCGCGAGCTAGGCGAGCTCCTGAGTGAACTTGGGCGAGCTCCTGAGCGAGCTCTTGGCCTTCGGTCCCTTCAGCCCAATGTGGATCTCGCTCCACTGTCAAGATGATTCGATGAGCACGGGGGAGCGAACTCCTGCGGGGTCTAGGAGGGGCGAGCTGCACTCAGATACAAGGTGTCCATCCAGCTCCTTGTGGGGCGAGCTCCTGAGGGGCTGGGAGGGGCGAGCTGCACTCAGATACAAGGTGTCCATCCAACTCCCTGTGGGGGGCGAGCTCCTGATGGGCTGGGAGGGCGAGCTCCTTGCGAGCTTAAATGGGGCACGCTCGGCTTCCGAGGGTTCCAGCTCCTGGACGGGCTCCCTCGAGAACTCTATCTCAGATGTGTTTTGTAAGGCTATCCAAGATATGTGGTTTCTGGCTAACCCCAACAGGCTGCATTCTATATATTCAACGGCGGCCGTGGATGAAGCAGGGAGGGGAGGAGGAGGAGGAGGCCGACATAGGGCTGGATCGATCCATGGAAGATAAGCTTGAGAAGGGAATCGGTTTTCCGAGGAAATTCACCTACAAAGAGCTGGTTGCGGCAACCAAGAACTTCAGGGAGGACGAGAAGCTCGGGCAAGGGGGGTTCGGAGGGGTGTTCATGGGGGTCTTGAACGGCGAGAAGGTGGCGGTCAAGAAGACATCGAGGGGGTCGAGGCAGGGGAAAAAGGAATACGTGTCGGAGGTGACGGCACCGAAATCTGGTGAGGCTGATCGGGTGGTGCCACGGGCGCGGCGAGTTCATGCTGGTCTACGAGTACATGCCCAACGGGAGCCTCGACAGGTACCTCTTCGGCAAGAGGGCGCCGCTGGGGTGGGCGGCGCGGTACCGGATTGCGCACGGGCTGGCGGCGGCGCCGCTGTACCTACAGGAGGAGTGGGAGCAGTGCGTGGTGCACCGGGTCGTGAAATCCAGCAACGTAATGCTGGACTCTGGGTTCAACGCGCGGCTAGGGGATTTCGGGCTGGCGAGGCTGGTGGACCACGGGGTCAGCTCGCAGACAACGGTGCTGGCCGGGACGATGGGGTACATGGCGCCGGAGTGCGTTGCGACGGGGCGGGCGAGCAGGGTGTCGGACGTGTACAGCTTCGGGGTGGTGGCGCTTGAGATCGCGTGTGGGAGGAAGGCGGTGGATGCGATGGCCGAGGAGGAGGAGGTGAGCCTGGTGGAGTGGGTGTGGGGGCGGTACGGGAGTGGGCAGGTGGACCGGAGGCTCGGCGGGGAGTTCGACGAGGGGGAGATAGAGCGGCTGATGGTGGTGGGGCTGTGGTGCGCACACCCGTACCAAAGGTCGCGGCCGACGATGCGGCAGGCGATCCAGGTGCTGACGACGCATGCCCCGCTGCCGAGCCTCCCAGCGGCGGTGCCGAGATTGATTTACTACTCGTCGCCGTTCGATATGCGGAACTTCGCGTACACCAGCACCAGCTCCGGAGGGGAGTTGGGGACAACGCTGGGGAGCGGTTGCTTCTGCAGCCGATGGAACGCCGCCGTGGCCGCGTCCGCCTCTGCCTCCGCCTCCGCCTCCGCCTCCGCCTCCCAGACCTCTTCAAGTGCCTCCTCGCCCGATTCTCACGCGCACTTGATTGATGGATCTAGTTAGGGCCGATCCAAGTTTTTGATGGAGCGAAGTGTTTTTTTTTGGGGTGGGGGGTGGGGGGGGGGGGGGGGGGGGGGGGGGATTTAGTGAGCCGTCTGTAGGGGTGTAAAAAAAGTCCACAGGTCCGAACCCGGCTCGAAAGTCAACAGCCCGAACCAGGCCCAGCCCGACCCGGCCCCAAAGCACCATGGGCCAGGCTCGGGCCACCATTCTGAGCCCACAGCCCGGCCCGAAACGAAGCCCAAAAGTCCGGTCCGAAAACCCGATCATAACACTATATATATATATATATATATATATATATATATATATATATATATATATATATATATATATATATATATATATATATATATATATATATATATATAAATAAGGTTCGAAATCTCCATTTCGGTGGAAATTTCGACCTTCTGGAAAATAAAAATATTTCGTTAAAATATTTTGACAGTGTGGAAATATTGTGATTTGATGGAAATGATAAAAATATTGATTTTTTAATGAAATTTTTGAATGAAACTCTGGATAGTCATAAACCAAGTATAGATACACACTTTAGAACACTCAGATAATATTTGCACCCTATCTATGGGCTTCGAGCTTGATATAACATGTATTCTATACATATTGGGCTGATAACCAGTAAACTGGAAAACATAAACTTCATCAACTTCATATATTTACATATATTTATATTGTTTACATCATGAATAATACATCACTCTTCTTCACTCGTCCAAGTAATCTCTTCTTCGCTCGTCCAACTAAAGTCATCATCACAGCCGCTCCTAATGCACCACTTCAGCCTCTGACTGACAGACTAGGTCCACTGCCACTAGCATCATGAACAGATTGCGTCGGCATCCATTATCTCTCAGCACGCTCTCACTGGGTCCTTCTTGAATCTAAGATCGTCTGTCGATATTGCGCTCTCCTCTTCTGTCACAATATCTGGTGGGTACTCGATATCATCATATGAACGACCCCTGGTTGATAGAGTGGTAGTATGTCTGGACTCCTCGATCCGTTTCTTCTTCTTCATATTTTTAGGGGTTCGAACCTGAACTCCTTTATATTCTCCACTCCTCAATAGAGTGCGCATGGTTACTCTGACTTCAAGAGGAGCCTTCAAGCACTCTGCGACATCGGGGAAGCAGCCGGCGAGGTGTTGCTTCAACCGTGTAACACCTCCACTACCGATCTTTTTGCCACAATATGCACACTGTGACTTTTGCTTTTTTTCGTCCAAGGGAAACCCATGCTGCCAACCTATGTCTTTTGAATTGGAATCCCTATGCGGGGGAGGTTGGGAGGTCATCTGTAAATGAGAAAAAATAATATTGATAAAGTTAAATAATAACTCTATACAATCTAATATTATGGAATTCTAAGTAGGCAAGTAGCATATATTTCTTTACATGATATACAGATACATCTCTTTCTAATATTAATAAGAATAAAAAAAGTGTAGATTAAGACGGAAACAATCCAAATGATGCAGCAAATACTTGACTGAAAATACAGACTAAATAACCAAACGTACATAAGAAAGAAGGATACATCAAAATATAAAGGAACATAAAATCTATTGCCAAAATGATCGACGGCCCGGCTCATAATCATTTCTGGGATCTTGCCTCCGGTAGATCGATGCAAGGTATTCCGTGCAATAATGATGCCATGTCATATATCGATGATGCCACTCTGTAAACTCTCTCACATACTGCTGATACTCTGGTGCCGACACACCAACCAAATATCCAATCATCGGATACTGTGTATAAACAGCGATTGTGACACCTCCATCTGTATGAGGATATACAACTGCACTTTCAGTCATCGGCTGATGATATCCATATGGCCTATATGGATATAGTCCATAGCTCTGAGGTTGAGAGACATAAGAATTATCGCTTTGGTCAGGATATCCATATGGTTGGCCATGACTATAATATGGATCACTAGACTGGTCATGACTATAATATGGATCACTAGCTTGCCCTTGACCATAATTGTATCCGCCACTGCTCGTGCTCATCGCATCAAATTGAGACGATAAAGAATCAATCTCATGACTCCAACGAGTAGATATGGAGCTACCTCTATCAGTTTGCCTAGGTCCACCTCGTCTACGCTCGTACTGCTTCTGCCTTTTCTCTCACGGTGCACCATGATCACTGTCCTGAGTAGCATGATCGAAGTGAGCCTCTGCAGTAAATGGGCTCAACGGTCTCTGTGATGCCGATGCACCTTGTGTGTCATGCCTTTCCTGACTAGCACTGCCCCCACCACCACCACCACCATAAGAAATATCAGCACCACCGTGACTACCATGACTATCATCATCGTCGTCGTCATCGTCATCGCCGCTAGGAGTTTGCGTCTCCTTTTCGCCTATATCATCCCGCACATGGGTAGGCATCAATATCAACACCCATCTCTGAGGCAATGTATGTGCTCGGTCTTCCTGACGGGGTATCCATGGTTGGAGATTCTAACTCCTTAACCCACTGATACAGCAGATCCTCCTCTTCATCATCAGTAAAAATATCACTGAGATCGATCGGCGTCATATCTCTTCCTCTCCTTCTCTCATATTCTTTATCATGAGCCTTAAGTTGTAATAGACCCGTACAAGCTTTTCCAACCTCTCATGTCCTAGCCTGTTTCTTCTCTTGCTATGGATCAATCCAAATGTGCTCCAATTACGCTCACACCCTGATGAGGATGCAGTCTGTGAAAGGACTCGAACTGCAACTTTGCGTAGGCTAGGGACCGAAGTGCCATAAGTCACCCACCACTCGGCTGCATGAATAAAAATTTATGTTGATAATTAATTATACTGATAATTACGCTCACACCCTAATTTATATTCACTATTAAAGTATTATACCTGGCTGCGAAAGAAGTCTCCCGCTTATTGCAGCCAGTGTTGCAAAGCTACCCATCGCATCTCTAAATATCTTCAACTACATATACATTTGAAGATTTAAGTTAACAGTCATGTTTTTGTCTTAATTTTTATTTAGAAAATTAGAGGTATTTACCTCACTAAGGCATGTTGCTTGCTCTTGAGGATTCGATAACAACTTGGCTACCACTTCTTGAAGCCCCTGAATAAGATCATCACGTATTCCAAGATCTTGGCAATAATGATACATCGGTTTTAGATAGAACGCTGCGGGATTAAATAATTTGCGTGATTAAAACGGTGTAAATTCATCAAATATAAATGGCTTGATAAATGGAAGTGATTTTTACCAGCCTTTTGTAATGGATGTGCCAGCTGCTTTGTCCATCTTTTCTCAATAATACCCAATATCCTATCGGGATAACGAGCGACTTTCTTTATAGCTTCTTTCATCAGATCAATAGCACGATGTAGATACCCCATGGTGGGTTTCTTATCCCCATCCACCATCCTCAGTACTTTCATAATAGGAGCTAAGATAGCGACAACTTCACGGACTTTAACCCAAAATGTCGAACTCCCAACCATGTCCTCGATATTTGTGGCAGCATATCGTCCATGGTATTGTATCCACTCAGGAGAAGTAAATATTGTCCTAAGTTGATCTTTCTTATCGAGCAAGCTCTGTAGTGCAATATAGTTACTTGCAAATCTAGTGAGACCTGGTCTCACAATATCCCCCCCACACTTCTCTCTCATCATAGCAAGAACGAACGAGTGATTGTAGATATAATTCATAATTAATCTTGCATTCTTCATCAACTCCATCATGCTTTTCCTCTCCCCAATGTCCTTAAGTATCAGGTCTATACAATGAGCAGCGCAGGGGGTCCAGAATAAGTTATAGCCTTCTGTATCCATGAGTGTCTTACCGGCTTTCATATATGCACTGCCATTGTCTGTGACAATCTGTACAACATACTCCTTCCCAACAGAATCTACTACTTCCTTTATTAAATTATACAAATATAAATGGTCCTTCACATATGCAGACGCATCAACTGATTTTAAAAAAATTGTTTGATCATCACTGCATGCCATAAAATTTATCAATGACATGCGTGTAGGACCTGTCCAGCCATCACACATGATGGTAACACCGTACTGTGGCCATTTTTTTTTCAAAGAGTTTATGTATTCCTGGAGGTCCTCATCCTCTTGGTCAAGTAGGGGGTTCATCAACTCGTACGCACTTGGAGCTTTCTCTCCGGGTCCACACCTACCAACCTCATCAATTATTGTCTGGTAATAAGGATTATTGGCCACTGCATTAGATATCAAACCCCCGTAGTGTACAAACCGTGCAATAAACTTGTGCAGCTTATTCTTAATCCCCTTCTTATGTACTATCTGAGGAATTATAGGTTGGTTTGTGTCTTGTCCTCTACAAGCATAAGGATCAAAAGTTGACTGTGAGCCTGACCTTGTAGACTTTGATCGAAACAAGCTGTTAATACCCTTCCCTCTTTTGGTAGTACCACTAGCTCCGGAACCACCTCCCGTCTCCTGTACAGATTGATCAAAATTTAGCCTTGTCTGCTCTAACCTCTCTCTTGCTCCCTGTCCCACTCCTCAGTACGAGACATATTTCTTTCTAAGTTAAATGCTGGATCATCATTGTTAGAGATATCCTCTTCAATATGGATCGGGGCAGCTAGAGTCTCCCTAAACTGCTCCTCAGTCCTCCGTCTCTCAAGTGTCTTATCCTTGCTTGCTTTCAAAGTCTCCCTCATAAGTTCTCTAACCTCTATGGGACACTTAATACATTTCTCCACATTAGGGAATCCTCCCGCTAAATATTGCTTCAATCTTGATACCCCCCCACCCTTAAGAATCTTCTGACAGTAATTACATTGGGACTTGGACTTGTCATCACCAATATCAACACCATGTTCCCACCCGATATCTTTTTTTTCCATTTTATTGTAAATAAATAACATTTATACAATTTTATCAACCATGGTAATAATCAAGCACACAAATAATCTAAAAATTTATTGATTCAGTCTATTTCAACTTAACAGCTCCTAACTGTTTGAAGAGTACACCTAAGACTCCAATCTGGTCTTATGAAACCAATTCGACCAGGTAAGCCCCTAGGTGAGTGGAGGGGTTACAATGGTCCCTCTTAAAAACCACTCTCATAGAATAGAAACTGTTACCCTCTTAAGGGACAGGGCTAGTCTAGACATCGATTTGATCAAAGAGTGGAATTGGTTCAACTTTTGGTGTTCTTCGTTCTATTGAGCTCGAAATCCCTAGGGTCAACATCTACGCAAATAAGCAAATAATCAAGCACACTGTATATTTTCAAACAAATTAGACAATTTTTATTTTTATGCGAATCAATTTTACGTTTTGATTTTATAATATATTTTTTACGTTTTGATTTTATAATATATTTTTATACGAATCAATTTTACTTTTAGAAATTCATTTATATGCAAGATTCATTTATATGCAAAATTTCTAATGTGTATTACTTTTTGCTATATTACTAATTTATATTCAAAATTGCTAATTGCTAATGTCAAAGAAAAATAATATTATTTGAAAAAAAATTACCTACACTTATTTGCACTCCGAACACTTCGAAATCCCCAGACCTTTGCACTTCTTGCACTCTAAAATCAATTCCTTTGCACTCTGAAATCCATGCACACATCCCAAATAGATAGTAAGTAAGAGAGGGGAGAAGAAAGAGAAAACTATAAGAGAGAACAATTCGACACCACAAGCACCTTTTAGACAAATATCACGGCACGTTTGCACTCCGAAATCAGCTTTTTTGCATCAAAAATCATAACAATCATTCACACAAACACACCAAAGAGAGAGTTAGTAATTCACAAGTTGTAATCTGAAACTACCTAGAACATTGGAAGACATCCCCGCTCATCATGCTTCAATAATTCAGAAAATGGTTTTGGAAACTGCGTTTATTTTATTACATTATTTATTTTAGAACAATTTCAAGCTTTGCTTTGAATTTGTCCACAGTTGAATCTTCCTCGAAAGCACACAGACCAAATATAGAAAATATAAGATAAGGTTGCGGGCCTTGCGGCGTGTGGATGTGTGCACAAGTGGGTGGGTGTGCTTGCATGCTTCTGCTGGCATGTTTGTGTTTGTTTGCATCATTGTGTCTTCGTGTGTGTGTGTGTGTGGTTGTGGATGTGGTGCATCGAGCATGCTTGTGTTTGTGTGTGAGGATCTGGGTGTGCACTTAGAAAGCAGCTATCTCAACTCTTTTCTGGCACCATCATGGCATCATGTTTGAACTGCCAGTTGTGGGATTCTCTCGATTTTGAAAATACTTTATGCAAACGCAATTATGCCGACAAATGTTAGAGATTTTATATGCACATTATGCCGACAGATGTTAGAGATTTTATATGCAATAGCAATTATGCCTTTCATGTTCCCACTTTGCTTATTATGCTCTAAAGTAAACGATTTGATAACCAATATTATGCCTTTCATGTTCCCACTTTGCTACTACTAATATATGAATATATCATACATATGATTTCGAAAAAATGCTAAGTTTGCATCCGCAAAAATGCTCACACAAATCGCAGGCTTCGTAGCAATGATTTTGAAAAAATGCTAAGTTTGCAAGGTTCGAAATTACCCTCTTTGCATCCGAAATCGCAGGCTTCGCAGGCGCAGCAATGCTTTACCCAAATAGAGAGTAAGAGAGAGGGGGAGATCCGGCGCCATGAGAGAGAGCTAAGAAGAGAGACCGGAAGAGAGATCGGAGTGGGTAAAATAAAAGAGAAAAAAAAACTGGTTCGAAAGAGAGAGGGAGATGAAAGAGAGATTTCGCTAGGGTCTGCAAACCAAGACCGAAACCCGCTCAGTAAACCAAGCCCGAAAGCCCACAGGTTTAAATAGAATTTTAAAAAACGAGATTTCGCACAGTTCTCGGTTAAATTTCGTGAAATATCGTGATGTTTCGCGAAATATCTCACCAAACCGTGAAATATCACGACGATTAGACCCTGGGCCAGTCTCTTTCGGTCGCCCCACGTGGGTGGGCCCCAGCTGTCTCGAAAAAGACAGGCCGCACGATATTTCGTGAAAAATCCAAAAAAACCAGTAAAATATCGCGCGATATTTCACGAGATATCGCACCGAAAAACGTCAGTCAGCTGTCGCTCTCGACCGACCCATGTGGGTGGGCCCCAGCTGTCGGCGCGAGATTTCGTGACACATTAAATTTCGCGAGATATTTCGCGGTCAACGATGGTTTTGTCGGTCCCCTCGATATTTTGCGATATTTCGCGAGCTGCAAATTTCGCTCGATATCTCGCGAAATATCGTGATATATATGTGATTTGCATTCCGTTTGAAACCGCACGCGGGATTTCGTGCCAGGTTTTCAAAAAAACAAGATATTTCGCAATATTTCGCAAAATATTTCGAGATTTTGAACCTTGTATATATATATATATATATATATATATATATATATATATATATATATATATATATATATATATATATATATATATATATATATATATATATATATATATATATATATATATATATATATATATATATATATATATATATATATATATATATATATATATATATATATATATATATAGAGAGAGAGAGAGAGAGAGAGAGAGAGAGAGAAATGCTAGAATGCGGCATGCGGTAAGTGCGGCACCTACCGCATGCCGTCTGATGCACCGCTGCGTGCATGCGATGCACGCATCGCGTGCATCAGACGGCTGCGATGCTGTGCCGCACGTACCGCATGCCGCAGCATAGCATGCCCCTATATATATATATATATATATATATATATATATATATATATATATATATATATATATATATATATATATATATATATATATATATATATATATATATATATATATATATATATATATATATATATATATATGACGAATGGGATGCTGCCTATCAAAGCAGCATTTTTTGCTGCTTTGAGACATTGTTTGACCATCCTAGAAGTTTTGGAATTTGATGAAATTTGGTGAGGGTGTTGTCTAGGGTATGATGATCATCCTCACAAATTTTCATCAAATTCCAAAACTTCTAGGGGGTTCAAATGGTCGAAGCAAAATCAGTCGTTTGCAGTTACCGTTAAAATCTGCAGCATTTTGCTTCGACCATTTGACCCTCTTAGAAGTTTTGGAATTTGATGAAAATTTGTGAGGATGATCATCTTACCCTAGACAACACCCTCACCAAATTTCATCAAATTCCAAAACTTCTAGGATGGTCAAACAATGTCTCAAAGCAGCAAAAACGCTGCTTTGATAGGCAGCATCCCATTCCTCTCTCTCTCTCTCTCTCTCTCTCTCTCTATATATATATATATATATATATATATATATATATATATATATATATATATATATATATATATATATATATATATATATATATATATATATATATATATATATATATATATATATATATATATATATAGAGGAATGTTATAGTGAGCTATGAGCTACAGAAGGAGAAAATGAGCTACGATTATTTTGACCACCCTAGAAGTTTTGGAATTACGTGAAAATTGGTGGGTGTGTTGTCTATGATAACATGATCATCCTCACCAATTTTCAAGGAATTTCAAAACTTCTAGGGTCATCAAATGGTAGAAGCAAAATTAACGGTTACTACGGACGGTGGATAAAGCTTCTACCGTTTGATGACCCTAGAAGTTTTGGAATTCCTTGAAAATTGGTGAGGATTATCATGTTACCCTAAACAACACACCCACCAATTTTCACGAAATTCCAAAACTTCTAGGGTGGTCAAAATGATCGTAGCTTATTTCTCCTTCCGTAGCTCATAGCTCACTGTAACATTCCTCTCTCTCTCTCTCTCTCTCTCTCTCTCTCTCTCTCTCTCTCTCTCTCTCTCTATATATATATATATATATATATATATATATATATATATATATATATATATATATATATATATATATATATATATATATATATATATATATATATATATATATATATATATATATATATATGGGGACGGGGAGCCTGGACCTCAGGTGCAGCGTTGAGGCTGCACCGGTCCCTGCATGCATGCCACCTGTCCCATAATCGGCGCCCGAATCGGCCCTCCAGAATTAAATCCCGCTTTTTGAACTACAGCCGTCCGATCGCACGGAGCCTCAGCCACCTGATCGCCAAAGCCTCAGCCGCCCGCACCGCACCAAGGCTCAGCCGTCCGATCGCATCGATCAAACGGCTCAAAAAAATTTCGCGGTTACTGTAGCCGCTACAGTAACCGCGAAATTGTTTTGAGCCGTTGGATCCATGCGATCGGACGGCTGAAAGCATTATCGCGGTTACTGTAGCGGCTACAGTAACGGCGAAATGATTTTCAGCCGCCCGATCGCCTCGATCCAACGGTTGAGCCTTGGTGCGGTGCGGGCGGCTGAGGCTTGGTGCGGTGAGGGCCTTGGTCCGTTGGATCGATGCGATCGGACGGTTGAGCCTTGGTGCGATGCAAGCAGCTGAGGCTTTGGCGATCAGGCGGCTGAGGCTCCGTGCGATCGGACGGCTGCGGTTCAAAAAGCGGGATTTAATTCTGGAGGGCCGATTATGGGACAGGTGGCACGCATACAGGGACCGGTGCAGCCTCAACGCTGTACCTGAGGTCCAGGCTCCCCGTCCCCTGTATATATATATATATATATATATATATATATATATATATATATATATATATATATATATATATATATATATATATATATATATATAGAGAGAGAGAGAGAGAGAGAGAGAGAGAGAGAGAGAGAGAGAGAGGAAACGGGAAATGAGCTGCCAGCCCATTTTGACGAAATAGGCAGCCACCTATTTGAAGTCTTTAGGAGTTTTAGAATGTGCTGAATTTTTGTGAGCATAAGCACCTTATCGTAGATAGAACACCCACAAAAAATCAGCCCATTCTAAGACTCCTAGGGGCTTCAAAAGTTAAGAGTTTTATTGAACGTCCGTTGTTACCGTTAATATGAAATGTAACATTTGATGCCCCTAAAAGTTTTAGAATGTGCTGATTTTTTGTGGGTGTGCTATCTAAGGTAAGATGCATATGCTCACAAAAAATCAGCACATTCTAAGACTCCTAAGAGTGTCAAATGGGTGGCTGCCCATTTCGTCGAAATAGGCCGCCAGCCTATACCCCGTATCCTCTCTCTCTCTCTCTCTCTCTCTCTCTCTCTCTATATATATATATATATATATATTGTATACTTATAATATTAAGTAAGTGTATTACAGTGGTTATAGATTTTGAGAATTGCCATCAGGTTCTGTGCTTGGCATTTGAAGAATTTTTTTTATTAAACCACATGTTTTAACCCAAACCTGACCCGAAATTACCAATATATGTATATATTGGCCAGGCCCGGGCTCAGACCTTTGGCCGCAGCCCGGCCTGAGAAGTTCAACGGGCTACTCCGGGCTTAGCATATGTAGGCCCCGCCCCTTTTACACCCCCATCCGTCCATGACAAAGGAGAAAAACTTTGGTATAACCGTGATACCATCTTAGCTGGCATCACGGATCAGTCACAAAGGCCCTAGCCAGAATCTTTCTTCATAATCGTCATTTAAATCAAAAAAACCGACATGATGTTATTTGGGCTGAGTGCTATGCATCTGTCACGGTGGCTACAATCGTGTGGCTATGATACACCTCAAGGGGTGCTCGGTGTTTGTGATTTGCTCATGATACGTTATAGCAAAGATTTTTTCCTAACAAAGGGACAGATTAAGCTATAGGCCTGGAAAACTTGCGGAAGAAAATATCTTCTAATGTGTTTTAAATTTTTTTTGTAATGCTATTGAACCAATGAACACCAACCAGGCCAGATTTTCTTGCCTCCCTTGCACACTGCCTCGAGACCCCACCTCCTCCCTCATCACCGACGGTGGCTGCCGTTGGGCTAGGGTGCAATGCACCGGTCGCCATTGTCAGACTGGGGCACGATCGATGCACCAATCGGAGCCCCACCTCCTCCCTGCCGTCGGGGTGGGGTGCGATGCACGATCAACAGTGGCTGCCATCGGGGTGGGGTACGATGCACAAGGCGAAGCCCCATCTCCTCCCTCCTCACTGGCGATGGTCGCGTTGAGCAAGAGATGGGAGAACAGAGACAGAAGAGGAGAGCATGAAAAGGGTAATTTTTGGTTTATTGAAAAAGGCAGGGACCTTATGCTAAGAGAGCTGCTATTGCCACACTAATTTTTGTTACCCAAACACTGTATGAATTTTTTTAATTATAAAATTACCCCCAAGTAAAATGACAAAAGCATCAAGTTTTTTTTTTTCTATTCGAGACATGTTCGGCTAACCACAGCCGAACAAGGTATAGTATGTTCGGCTGACCAGAGCCAAACATTATATAGTACGTTCGGCCGACCACGGTTGAACATACCGTACCATGTTTGGGCGGCCAAACGTATTGTACCATGTTAGGCCATGTTCAGTCAAATGTACTGTATAATGTTCGGCTCTGGTCGGCTGAACGTAAGGTTCGGATGCCGATAGACGACGTTCGAGAGAAAATCAATGAGGGGAGGAACCTACGACATCCAGGCGGGGGAGCTCGGGGAGGAGCGGAGAGCGGAGAGGAGCTCGTCGGAGCGGTTGATGGAGGAGATAGCGTGTTAGACGAAGAGAAAATCGACGGGAGGAGGAACCTACGGTGCATGGGCGGAGGAGCTCGGGAAGGAGATGAGCTTGGGGAGGGGGGAGAGTGGAGAGAAGTTCGTCAGAGCAATTGATGGAGGAGATATGGTGTTAGGATTTGGGTGTGTGTGTGGAGTAATCTGAGGAAAAAGGCTAGTCTAGAGTTTTTTAAATTTAGAGGTGTGCAATGAGCAAATATTAAAAAATTTACAACTGGGTGATGTGTGAAGAGTACTTAGTGTGTGAAAAGGAATACTTGGTGTGCCAATAGACCCATTCTTTTGGCTAAAAAAAACTTTAGAGGGTCTTGTGTTCACGGGTTGGATATGTTGTCAGGGACCTCTCACACATTAACCCATTTTTTAGTCTAAAACCCTACTAACTACCACTATAGTAGGATAAACCCTTGGCACGAGATCACTTGGCCTTAAGCCCCACATGACTAATTTTTTTGTAAATGTTATAGAGCACCGCTATAGAATGTTCATTTAAACCCTCTAGTATATAGTGAAATCATTGTACCAACCAATCAAAATCATTGTTACAGTGAAAATCATTGTAGCACTATAGTGAAAATCGTTGTAACAATCACCGCACAAACACTATTGCCTCTATGATGCATATGGCTTAATTGAAGAGGCATGGGCTAAAAAAGTCAACAATGGTTTTATATAAAATTGTATTTCTAAGAGGGGTTTAAGTTTAAATGAACAATTGTCGGGGCTAGAGCTTAAAAACATCTCCTTAAAAGGGGGTTTCGCAAAGTCCCCCCAAATCTATATAACATGGGACGTAGGTTTTGTACTGACTAAAAAAAACGGAACAAAAAAGCTGACTATGACAAGCTGACTGGACAAAAATGAACCGAATAGATCTAACCATTCGTTCAAAAATCAACACACGATCTCTCCTTGGTTTCAAATCCCAACCATTTAAACTGCACTAAACACCTAAAATCCCGGCCCATTGAAACTGCACTAAACCTGACCGTTCATCCCGTGATCGTTGTTCGCATCAACAGCTATTAACCCGCCTGCTGAAATTTCGGCCGCCCCAAACCATCGGGTCAATCTCGAGGAATCCGTTAGAACAGAGACAGCTGTGATTGATTGATTATAGGGGGAGGGGGAGTTGGTCGCGTCGAAGATGCTCGCTTCGTGCCCATTGGCACGGGCGAGGAAATAGGTGTCCCTATGAATATCGGTGTTGTCGTCGAAGGTGTTTTGTTATCGAAGGCGTTCAGGTGTGTTGCCGCTAAAGCCGGCCCGCTAGAGTGCCGACAGGCACGGGCATGCACTAGTCTATATAACATGGCACAACGTTCTACATGCTGACTAGACAAAAACATATGCTGACTAGATAAAAATGCTTCGACCCATAATCTATCTCTCATTGACGTGTACTTTTTCACCACATGTACTTTTCGAGACGCCATTGGGTTAATCATGATGGAGAAGGGGAATCTGTATTGATTATTCATTAATGGAGATAAATAATCATGATTATGGGGGAAAAAAAACTCCGATGTTAATTAATGAACATTATGTGTTATTTGAGAGTGATTTCATGTTCATATTCTTCACAAGGGAAGTCCCTCAATTAATACAGAATTAATTGGCTCACAAAGAAGGCAACCCAATCACCCGAAATCCCTCACTAAAATCACTCTCAAATCTCAATTAATATAAAAATCTTTAGAGTAAATTACACTTTACCCCCTGAAGTTTAGCTTAAAAACACTAAACCCCCCTATAGCTATAAAACAACTTTTTGCCCCCTTCAATTCAGTTTCGATCAGATAAAAATCATGAAACAAGTAAATTATGTAGTTGACAAAAGGGTGTATTGTGCTAACATTTCAAACTTTAGGGAGCGATTTGGAACAAAATAAACTACATGGGAGTTAAGTGTTTTTGAGCAAAACTACATAGGGGCAAAGTGTAATTTATCCTAATCTTTATTTGCATCGAAGATATTTCGGTAAAATCCTATCGTCCACAAGGATACCCTTGAATGGACACACTGGTGAATCTGATGAAAAATCAAAAATCTTCTCAGGACCCTTGGAATAAGACTAAACAGGGCCAGCTCGACCTCAAATTCATTAAAGCGGTCACCAAAGACAGCCCCATGTAAAATAGAAGCCTCCAAGATCCAAACCCAACTAAATAGTCTCAAGTCCCGAATGAAAAGAAGGCCTGACAAACTTAATTAGCCCAAGCTCCCCTATAAGATACAAACTTTTAAGGCCCTATATAAAATAAAAGGGTGTTTTACAAGTCAACCTTCCAATCTTCTCTATTTACACATAAACCTCTATAAAAGTGATATTTAGATATAATCCCTTCGATTCATTCAAATATTACATATTAATAGGGCTGGCAATGGGTCATGTTCGTGCCGTGTCCAAAACCCTTAAACCCGGACCCGACCCGTTTAACTAATCGTGTCTAGACCCTAAACCCGTACCTGACCCAATTAGACCCGTTTAAATATTTATTTTTTTATTTTTTTAATTTTATATTTTGTTGCAACTCTCCATCGTGGGTGTCTTGATCACAGCCGTTCGTTGAACCCATCGCACACTGTGATCGGATGCTGGTTAGACCCGACCCAACTCGACTCATTGATTTGTAAACGGGTCTTAACGAGTCTTAAACATGTCGGAGACAAAACCCGGACCCAACCCGTTTACTAAACAAGTTAGTTGTGTCGACCTGTTTATGACCAGAACCCGTTTAACCCAGACCCGGACCCACTAATTTCGTGTCGGGTCATGTCGAGTCTGCCGTGTCAGGTCCAAAATTGCCAGCCCTAAATATTAACGACTGCAGTTAGCTAACATCCAAAACGAGAGAATATTTTCGATTTCATCTTTAATATTTTACCTAAACTCTGTGAATACCCCTCTAATGTGAGAATTTTTTGGATTAGGTCCACGTTAGATTTGGGTTATATCTGTGTTTGTTTTGGATTAAGTCCATGTTCAATAAAGATAGATCAATTTAAGTAATTAAACCATGGGTAAGTGAGTTTTTTTTCCTTTAGATTAAAGAAATAATAGTTTAAAGTAACTATGTTCTACATTGGTTGTCTTAAAGTATCCATTTTTTCATTGGTTAAATGATATTTTGTTCCTGACTTCCAAAGTCCTAATCGGTTCGGTGATGCCTATCCCTCCAAGTATATTGGCACATTTATTGACTTTTAATCATAACAATTAAATACTCTTTTAAATAGAAAAATCAATATGTTATGTTGTACTACAAATGTCGTATAGGCCCGCATGCATTCATAGTTTTCGAGAGCAGATGGTATACCGTAGATGCTATGCTTCGTGCCATAACATTCGATACTTTTTTTAAAGTACTGCAAGTTGTAGCTCATGGTGAGCAAGTTTTTCCACGTTTAAAAGAGAAATATGCAACAAAAAGTTGGTTTGCGAGTGAAGATGTTGCTGCTCTTGAAGTGCTAACAGGTTGCTTTAGGAGTATGTGTATGTTGTTCTTTCGTATTTTGCAGGAAATGTTGCCTCCATGTGAAATTTGTGGATTTCATCCGAAGCCTTTATCAATACTCAGCAATGTGTTCTTCTGGCATACTCAGCAATGTGAGAAATTTTTGAAAATACATTTAGCCTTGACCAATTTGAACCCCGAACTAATTTTGATAAATGATTCACGGGGGGTGTATTGCCGTCGAAAGGCGACTCGCTGCTTTGCCAACATGTTTTGTTGCCGCCAACGGCAGCCCACTGCAGTGCCGACAGGCACGGGCATGCACTAGTCTATATAACATGTTAAGGCCGTTTGGGTTATTTACAACCTTACCATCTTCAAAATCACACAGAGACAACTTATCCATCTGATCTAATCGATACATGAGTGGGATACATCGGAAAAAAAATTAGTAAGAACTCTATATCCGATCGAATCGAACGAATGAGCCGTTCCCACGATCTCTCCCCCATTCCTCTCTCTCTCTCTCTCTCTCTCTCTCTCTCTCTCTCTCTCTCTCTCTCTCAGTTTACGATCCCGTGCCAGACGGTGGGTTGCATTGGGGGGGGGGGGTGGGGGGGGGGGGGGGGGGGGGGAGGCCACCGCTTTGTGCTAATAGGCACGGGCATGCACTAGTTTTGTTTTAACAATACTTGGCTCCAACAGATGTTGGAGCAATGGGCTCCAACACCTGAAATGGTAATCAATGATTGGACCATACTCTTACGAAGAAGAAAACGGATTAAAAAAAAAACCTTGGCCTGAGAGTAGGAAGGGTCCAATCATTGATAGTCTATTGAGTAGTAGACCCTACAGGTTTTAAGTGGGTATGGTCAAATCATTGATTGCCCACATCAGTGATGGAGCCCATTGCTCAAACATATGTTGGAGCCAAGTTTTTATTATTTTATAGAATCCTCGTAAATGGAGGGGGGGTAGGCAGCCACAACCGATTATTATTATAAGGAAGTAGTTACAAAATGTTACATAAGGAGGTTATCTCAAGCGAGTCATCCATTCTGCAAGTAGTTTGCTCCACAACTTAAAAATCCCTTTCGCCATAGCTCGGACATCTTCAGGCGGCCTCAATTTCTTCTTGAAGATATGACTGTTCCTCTCCAACCAAATAGCCCGTGGTAACGCACATCTAAGGAGGACGTGCGACACGGTCTCATCCTCAGGTTTAGAACGTGCATCTTGAATCAATCACCACAGAGTTGCAAAACGTGTAGACCGATCTCATCCTTAGAGTTGCTCATGAAATCCTCTTTTTGTCTACGACACCGAGCCCTGGCCCAAAAGACTTCAATGACCAACTTTCTCTGGTGGAGTTATTAGACATTAATCGAGTATGTTGCCATATTTATCTTATTCTACAAATATACATATTACTAGTTAAGGTGCACATGGTACCAAAATATCTGACACAATGATAAATAACTATGGCAAAAATCTTCTATCAATGCTACAGAATAATATTCAACATTAACATAAGCATCGGCAATGAAATAACGATGATTGCACCAGACACTCACCACTTGCATGTCTAACACACACAAATTACACATCTAACACATACCCTCCACATCCCAACACACAGAGACAACCCATTTGTACCCCAAATCACTTTCACTTGGACACTCACACTCATCCACCCTTCTCTAAATTGGTGATGCATAATATCAACATTTGTTATGTATGTATACTAGTCAGCAATTTTTTGTCTAGTCAGCTTTTGGTGCCATTTTGTTTAGTCAGCATGAAAGTGCCGTGCCATGTTATATAGATGAAAAGGGGTGCATAAAAACCCTTTGATATAAGGGAAACCAACACCCCTCTTATAATGGATATAGGAAGGAATAAACCTAGATATGTACAATATCAACATTTTTTAGGGGTGTCTATGCAAAAGGGGTGCCGAAAAAATCCCTTTGGTATAAGGGAAAACCAAAAGAAACTGACTTTCTCATGGGTGTAGAATTTCGACAGTAGAGATCCTAAGGCTTTATAAATTGCATTGTAAGCTAGCAATGACTATAAAGAAACTTCAAGGAGTTTTCTAATCTATCATTATCTCATCAAATAGAAAAAGTTCATTCCTAGATATCGGGTAGACCCAACCTCAACTATGAAAGCGGGCATGGGTTCGGGCCGGATGTATATATGTCCAAGCCCGGCTCGTTTTGGTTTCGTGGCCTAATTAGAATCCCACTCCCTGTATAATTCTTGTGACATAAACCCAAACCCATTCCAAATTTGTAGAAAAAAAAGAAAGCCCATTAAAAATGGGCCGGTCTCAATAGGACTTGACTCGATTCGTGCCCTTTGCGAGCCAGATAAATCGGGCTACACTTTGGTTTCACAACTGGGGTAACTTGGGTCAAGGGGGACTAGTTCTATTTTTTTTTTGGTAAGCAGCTTACTAGAAAAAGTTAAAATATTACATCATTGTTTAACCAACCCAACGGGTGTAACGATATGTGCTACAATCCTTCTGGGCAAGCCTCATAACTTCTGGAGGGAATTCGGACGTCCAGACTTTGGTAGCTCCAGTTATCCGTGCTCTGGCTGTAGACTGGAGCAGAAATTTGCAGTCGGCAATGAGGATGGACGACACAGTATCTGAAGCCACTTGAAATAGTACACTTTGAGAGTCCCCTTCGATCCACATTGCATGCTCGGGGAATGACGTAGTGGCTGCAACAAGTCCTTCCCATAGTCCTCTTGTCTCCGCCACATGCACAGAGTCCGTGATTAGAAAGACAGCACCCGCGATGAGGGGGACTAGTTCTATTGTCTATAAGCTTCACAGCAGGTTACCAAACAAAATTTCATTGTCTTGGGTAAATTACGCATAGCCCCCTTGTAGATTGTAGTTTGATTGATTATCACATATACCCACCTCGTGTTTAAAACCCGACAAATGCCCCCCCCCCCCCCCCCCCCCCCCCCCCCCTATAGTTTAAAAAACCATACGTATAGATCCCCTCTGAGGCCCCCTGGAGGGGTGCAAGTGATGTGTTTTTCAAACTATAGGGAGGACACAAGATGTAAGGCCTAACAAGATCAAGACCATGTGGCTGACAAGAATACTGTTAGACTTGGAACGAGTTAAAAGAAAAGGTGGAAGACTAGATTTCATTAGGGGTGGCAATGGGTGGGGTCGGGTCGGGTTCGTGTCGGGTCTAGTTTTGGTAGTGTCCAAAACCTTTAGATCCGGACCCGTCCCGCTTATAAACGATAGACCTGATAAGACCCTTTCACCACGCGAGTCTATTCAGTTGACCCGATTTGACCTGATCCGACTTGACCAGACCAAACTCGATAAGACCCGCTGGTACTACATACTAAGTATCAGATTACGGGTAGACCCGACCCGACACGACCTGTTGAATTTTAAACGGGTCTTTTCGGGTCTACCGTGTCCAGACACTAAACCCGCACGCAACCCGTTTATTAAACGGGTCAACTGTGTCGACCCGTTTATTAAACACGACCCGAACCAGTTTAATTCTGACCCAGACTCGCTAACTTCGTGCTGGGTTTGCCGTGTCGGGCCCAGAATTGCAGCCCTAGATTTAAAAACTTACAAAGCAAATAGTTGAAATAAAACATCATTCGTATTTCCGATTGCACCTACATGTAGATACCTCTCACGCTCCAAAACCCGGGTCGTAAGGAGAGGTCCCTGTTGTGCCTCCCTAGCCGAAGTGGGACTAAATCTCAACAAATCTCCCCATTTCACTAGGGTTTGGGGGCGAAGTCAACTCTCCCTTCTCAAGTGGGTTCGAGGGACTAATTGGTGCTCAGGAGGCACGAACGTCTTCAAGAAAGCCTGAGTGCGGAAGCGAACAGACCCTCCCTCACTAAATCGGCATGGGCTTGGATCAACTTGGGCTCTTACCATTCGTAGATACCCTCACCCCCCAAAACCCGGACCGTAAGAAAATGTCCACTAAAGATTAAATGAGGACGGCGCCGAATTGGGACTAAATCCCAACATGACATACATAAACTCATGTCTCGATCCATAAAAGTAACATCTTGTCTATGTCGGCTGCAATAAGCTACATTGGTTGGGGGGGTGGGTGGGTGTGTGCGTGCGGGGGGGCATAGCTTGCTTGTCCCATTGAGTATACTTCAGTTCCATGCAGCTCAAATTGCTTATCCTACACGTCTTCCATTGCAAACAATATGGATTTTTTTTTCTTTTTTTTGCAAATCAACATCTCAAATTAGGTAATTACATATAAACCCATCACATTAGACTGTTTGCATATCGGCCACTATATATTAAGTTGCGCACGTTAGCCCTTCCATTACGTGTGTCTCTCTCTCTCTTTCTCTGACAACCATCGTCTTCGCCGCCCACCATCCACCACCAGTCACCGTCATCATCACTGACGATCACTGATGCGGGCACAGCCACGGTGAGCAAAAGGAAATGGGGGAAATGGTTTCAGAACCAAAGGACATCTATGATTTCAAGTCCTGAAGCATTTTGAGTCCAAGAAACTCAATATTTGAAAGGAACATTGAGAAAAGAAATGTTTTTAAAAATATTCCTCTAAAAAGGATGTCAGCTGACCATAGGGGTATGTTTGCACAACTCAATATGTTGCAAGGGGTCAATGTGCAAATAATCTAAATAGAGGAGTGTATAATCAATTGGTCCTAATTTGAGAGGCCACTTTGCAAAAAAACAAATAGCAATAATTAAAAGAGCTTGCTCCAAAACATCCAACTGCAAAACAATTAGCGCAAAAAAGAGAAAAATGACTCTAGCCCACCGCAAAAGGTAGCGAAAGGTTCCATCCTAAATCCCGTGAGCAAACGGGTCCTTAACCCGATAAGATTGCTTCTCTTCTTCGATAAGAACAAGATGGCTAATTAACTGGAAGGGTGACCGACCTTATTGGTTACACAGTTTAAGCTACATCCTCGTAACAGCCCTCCAAAACCCCTCTTAGCTAATTGAAGAGGAATAACAAATGATTTGATATAAGGAATTGCATTTCTCGTTATTATGACATATATAATAAGCCAAAGAGTTAAAATTAAACGACTTTGCCATCTGCACCCACAAATAAAATATAAAATAGGACAAATTATAAAAACCTCCCTTGAACTATACCTCATTTCATATTGGTCTCTCAACTATTTATCTGAACAATTTGATCCTTGAACTATGCTCCGTGTGCATTTACCCCTCCATCAACTTATAATTTCAAAATACCCTTATCAAATTCCAATAAGACTCAAAATTATTTTGAAATATTTAATTTATGCCTTACTAGGACAAGGGTATTTTTGGAATAAAAGTTAACAAAGGGGGCTAAATGCAGACAGAGAATAGTTCAGGGATCAAATTGTTCAAAATAAAAGTTAAGGGACCAACTTGAAATGTGGTGTATAGTTCAAGGGAGGTTTTTATAATTTGCCCTATAAAATAAAATAAAACCATGCAATGGCAGCTTTCTTAATGCTGATCACGGTGACACCTTAATCCACCAACAGTCCCAAACTTTGGGGGTGTGCCAAATATTCCAACTTAATCCTCTTGTCCCACTGAACACTTCAATGGACTTCAAATTCCTAAATTTAAGATTAATTTTATTCACACCCCAAAATTACTTAATGTACCCCAAATTTTTTTTTTCATGTTTTTCCTACCTTTACCCGTATGTTTTTTTAATGACAAGTATGCCCTCCACTGATCACTACATTCCACCTCTAGGTTGTACTTCATCTCATACCCTACAGGTATCTCCTTCTTCTTTATCATCGGAGCCACCACCGCCTTCACTCATTTTCCAGCACCTCTTTTCCTGATGTAACCAGCTCTATTTTTTCTGCTGGAGGTGATGGGGAAGGAGGAGGAGGGGGAAGGGAGAGGAAGGAGGAGTGAAACAAGTGGGGGGTACGGGAAAAGGCAAACTTGTCATTAACAAAAAAAAAAAGACAAGAAACCATTGGGGGCAATGGAAAACGGGGTAAGCTTATCAATTTTTGGGGTGTAAATAAAAATTCCCAAATTTAAACCACCCAAGTGGAGAGCAAATAGCAGAGCAAATGGATCCCCACCCTCAATCCGGCTGCTCCTCCTCTCCCTCGCTTCCCTTCTCACAGTCGCCGCTCCCTCCACCATCTTCAACTTCTCCTCCTTCGACCCCAACACCCACGACATCGAATACTCCGGCGACGCCTTCGCCTCCGGCGACGTCATCCAACTCACCCGGAACCAGCGCGACGGCAACCTGATCGCAGCTCCGGCCACGCCGTCTACTCCACCCCGATCCAGCTCCGGGACCCCGCCTCCGCCACCGTCCCCGACTTCGCCACCCGCTTCCAGTTCAAGATCGAGGTCTTCGACAAGGACAACTACGGCGACGGCCTCGCCTTCTTCCTCGCCCCCGTCGGCTACGAGCTCCCGCCCCACTCCGGCGGGGGGATGCTCGGCCTCTTCAACTCCGACTACGGCTCCGCGTCCACGCCGCTGGTCGGGGTGGAGTTCGACACCTACAAGAACGAATGGGACCCCGACGACAACCACAATCGGCATCGACCTCAACTACATCGTGTCCTATTGCGACAATCACCTGGGGCAGCGAAACACGCGATCTAGTGT
>OX393550.1:44565082-44635082 GCA_947650365.1 Chamaelirium japonicum
CCTTCGCTGAAACCACACCGGATATCCCCAATCGCCAATATTTTCCAACACCGATCGCACCCGATTCTCTTCCACTTTATGTTTTTTAAAATATCTATATAAATCATTTTTTCACTTTGTTAGTATTTTAGTGTGCCGATATAAGTCATGTGATATCATTTTTTGTTTCTTATACAATAAAATATTTTAGTATAGTAACAATTTTCGGATGGTACTTATTGAAATTTAATATCATGCTGATATTTGTTCCATAATAAATGATTTTCTTCTATTAATATGGTGAATGTATGATGTGGTTGAAGGCGGCCCGCTGCAGTGCCGAAGGCACGGGCATGCACTAACCCCTGTACAGTTTTAAAACTATAACCCCTGTACAGTTTTAAAACTATATTTTGCCTCCAATACACTTTTGTACTGATAAAAATTACCAAATGTGGAAATTAAGAAGTTGGCAAAAGGGGGTATTGTGCTAAAATTTCAGACTGTAGGGTGCATTTTGGAACAAAATAAATTACAGGGGGGTTAATTGTTTTTGGGCTAAACTATAGGGGGCAAATTGTAATTTATTCTTTAATCTTTAGCGTATATTTGATCTATCTCCAATAAGTCGGTTTTAGCTTTATTCGTTTAATATATTCCCCATTTGGAACAAATGTGTAAATTTAATTCTCAAATAAACCTACATATAATATTTATTCTTACTTTGGATCTTGATGTCAGGTTTATTGATGTACCGATTGATACATTTTGGAATAATAAAGAGAGAGAGATGACACTCGACATTTGGAGTTGTAATCACAGTCATCCGATTCTCAAAAAAATCTCATTTTTTTTATGTTTAGATACCATCTACACCGTCTCTCTTTAAACCGATCGCGCACCTCTCTCCCCCCATCTTTTTCTCTCTCTACACTGTCTCAGTCTCTCTCTGTTTAGTTCCCATGATCTCTTCCCCCTTCCGATCTCTTTCTCTCTCTCTCTCTCTCTCCCCCCCATTCTGATCTCTCTCACCGTCTCTTTCTCTCTCTTCTCCCATTAGGAAATAGCGTTGTTGTTCATGTGTTTGTCCGCTAGGGTTAAATAGCGGACAAACACGTGAACAACAACGCTATTTCCTAACTCATCCCCAATTTTTAACATAAAACCCTTCACTTATATATTTTTAATATATACCTTTATAAATCAGTTCTCACCTTGAATCTTAATTTATTTTCATTCAATCATATCCCTCCATCTAAGCTCCATTTAACTCAGCCGTTCATTATCCCTCTACAAGTTGACATTCTTCTCCCCCTGAGTATACTGAATCATCGCTTTCGTCCGACCGGCCAGGAGTAAATAAGGTAAAATTAAAGTGAAATAAAATGCCTTGTCCATCACAAACCTCCACGTGGAGTGGAGAAAAAGAACCGAAGGTAACATATATATCCAGCAACCCTACACCAAGCAAGCTCAAGTCAATGGCTGCTCTCCCTCCAATTCTGCTTCGCTTGCTCTCCCTCACTGCTCCCCTTCTCCCCGCCGCCGCACCCACAACCGCCACCACCACCTTCAACTTCTCCTCCTTCACCCCGAACACCACGGGCATCAACTACTCCGGCGACGCCTACGTCTCCGGCGACAACACCATCCAGCTCACCCGGAACCAGACCGACGACAGCCTCCGCCAGAGCTCCGGCCACGCCGCCTACGCCACTCCGATCCAGCTCCGTGACCCCGTCACTGGCACGACGGCCGACTTCGACACCCACTTCACTTTCAACATCAAGGCCCTCAACGCCAGCAGCTCCGGCGATGGTCTTGCATTCTTCATCGCGCCCGTCGACTACGACCTCCCGACAAACTCTGCCGGAGGCTGGTTAGGCCTCTCCAACTCCACCGCTGCATCCACCGAGATAGTCTTCGTGGAGTTCGACACCTACATGAACAGTTGGGACCCGGACGACAACCACATCGGCATCAACCACAACTCCGTCGTGTCGAATGCGACCGTGAGATGGGCCACCGAGATGAGGGACGGGAATGTCGGGTCAGGGTTGGTCTGCTACAATTCCACCACGGGGGTTTTGGAGGTGCACTTGACGTACAGCATGGACACGTACTCCCTCGACGGGTCTCCAAACCTATCGTACAACCTGAATTTGTCGGAGCTCCTCCCCGAGAGGGTGGTCGTCGGATTCTCGGCCGCCGCCTAGCACTCGACGGAGCTCCACCAGATCCTTTCGTGGCACTTCTACTGTATGCGCGAAAAAAGGTACGGGTCGTCTTTATTGCGAACACACGAGATTACAAGAGTGCGCCGGGACCGGGGGCTCGGGGGTGACGAGTCCGGGTGCGGCGAGTGTGGAGATTGTGGGAGAGATCCTCTGAAGGGTCCCTTTGATCCGCGTCTCCATGTGGTATTCGTGTGAGAGCTCTGAAGGGGTTGCCCAGGACAGAGGTCTTTACAGGGTGAGGGTTTTTGAGAGGCTAAGGAATATCCGCCGTTTCTTTGGTCCCTTCCGTGCTTCGCGCTTCCTCGGCTAGGGGGTCTTCAGCTTCGTTCCTCGGTCTTCGTGTCTTCCTCGCTCCTTGCTTGACCTCGGCGTCCTTGATCGTCGGTTCGTGGCGTCGATCGTGCTTTTGGCGTTGGCTTTGGCTTTCGACCTTGGCTTGGCTTTGGCTTGGCTCTGGCTTTTGCTTTGCTTTGGCGCTTGCGCTTGGACGTAGACGGGGGAGACTTGCGATGCTTTCGTTCTTCCGGACTTTGCGTCGTATCGGCTAGAACGTGCGGTGCTTTTGCTCGTGACCGGCGTAGTCGCTTGGCTTTGGCACTTGCGTTGCTTTGGCGCGGGCTTTACCGGGGATTTTGCTTCGGCTTCTTGCGTGGGCTTTCACTTCGGCGTCGACTCGATCTTCTTCTCGAACGGCAGTGGCTACTTCTTCAATGCTTCTGGCTTCCTCGATGGTTTAAGTGTCGGCTTAGCTTCTCCTCTTCTCCAAGCTTCTTTGGCGTGACCGGAGTCGAAGGGTACTTTTGAAGATGGCGGGGGTAGCACCGATCTTCGTGCGACGGTTGTAGCGCCGGCTTTGCTTCGAAGGCAACGGGTGTAGCGATGCTTCGGGTGTTCCTCTCCAAGCTTTCTTCTTCGTGGATGGAGCGGGCATTTGTCGAAGGCGACGGGGAGACGACGCTTCGACCTTCTTCTCCAGGCTTTTGGGCTTGATCGGAGTCGAAGGTTTGTTGGAGCCGACGGGGTAGTACCGCTCCGAGCTTCTTCTCCGGGCTTTGGAGCTTGATCAGAGTTGAAGGTTTGTTGGAGCCGACGGGGTAGTGCTGCTCCGAGATTCTTCTCCGGGCTTTGGAGCTTGATCGGAGTTGAAGGTTTGTTGGAGCCGATGGGGTAGCGCCGCTCCGAGATTCTTCTCCGGGCTTTGGAGCTTGATCGGAGTTGAAGGTTTGTTGGAGCCGACGGGGTAGTGCCGCTCCGAGCTTCTTCTCTGGCCTTTACTTCTGGCGTCTTCGGAGTCGAAGGGTCTTCTTCTCCGAGCTTTCGTCTTCGTGCACGGAGTCGAAGACTTGATCTTCTAGTGCAAGGGTCTTCACGTTGATGAGGGTTTTCAGTGGACTAAGCCGGTCCCGAAGGGATAGGCTTGCCCGTGTCTCGTGAAGCCTTGGGTCAATGAAGAAGCGTCTCCTCTTCCGCAGAGCTCCCTCGCTTTGTCTTCAGCTTGCGATTTTTTCGACCCTTGAGCCTTCCCCCTCCCCCTCTATTTATAGGCAAAGGGGAGGGAAGAGATATGGAAAGTTTTTAATTTTAAACCCCTTTAATATCTCTCCCATAATTACCCAAGATTTATTCATCCATTGATGAGGGGAATAAGTCTTTATTCATTTTCCTTTTCTGACGGGGTAATTATGGCTGAATTTTGCACACGAAATCGATGGCAACCCGGCTCTTCTTCTTGTCCGTCGGATCGAGGGATCGACGCAGATCCACGTGTGGGTAGACGTCATGCGCAACCTCCCCCCGCGCATGGCGGTAGTTCTTTCCTTTTCTTTCTTTTCTTTCCTTTTCTTTTCTTTCCTTTTTCTTTTCTTTCCTTTCTTTTCTTTCCTTTTCTTTCTTTTTCCTTTTCTTTTCTTTCCTTTTCTTTCTTTCCTTTTCTCTCTTTTTCCTTTCTTTTCTTTCCTTTTTTTTTCTTTCCTTTTATTTCTTTTATTTTCTTGCAAGGCCGGCCGGCCCCCATGGGGGTTCGGGTCCCTAGTAGGGGCCGGTCGGGTGGGCCCCACTTAAGGGTGGGCCCGCTCGGTTTCCTTATCGGGCGCGAGTCGGGTCCGGGTCCGCATTGGTGCGTGCTAGTCAGGTCCGAGTCAGAGTGCGCGTCGGGTTTGTATCCGCGTAGGTGCGCGCATGTCGGGTCCGGGTTAGACAAAATTCGTGTGTCTACAAATGCCCCCTCAAGGACGAGTGCGTCGGTGAGAACGTGTGGGTTTAGACACATAGGAATCGTAGAGCACTTGTCCTTGATTCCTTTTTTGGGCGGGGTTGGGGGTCTATTTAAGGACCCCTACCCCCTTCATCCGACATTCTGCTCTTTGCGAAGGTTCCACCGGCTTCTGGAGACCGCCGTCGGAAGAGAGCTGCCTGGGGTTGCACGCGACTTGCTCCGTCTTCCCGGTGTCGCCTCTTTCGTCGGCGGCGGCAATGATGGTGCGCGATCTGAAGGTTGTTGCGAAGACGGGCTCGAAGCAGCATGGCGACGGCGACTGCAGCGAGAAAGTTGGAGGAGCGCGACTGAGGTGCGATCCACCTTCGCCACCTCTTCCTTCCTCTTTCTTCTTCTTCTTCTTTTTCTTCTTTTTCTTTTTCTTTTTTTTTCTTTTTCTTTCTTTCTTTCTTTCTCTTTCTCTTTTTTTTTCTTTTTTTTTCTTTCTCTTCTCTGGTTCCAGGCCGTGGGAGCAGCAGCGGCAGCAGCGCGCAGGCGGCGCAGGGCTGCGGCGCGGCGCGCGAGGCGGTGGCGACGGCCGGTGCGGGGCAGCGGCTGCAGGTGTAGGGCCGGGGCTGTGGCTGCCGTGTCGGGCGACGCGGGGCCCGAGGGTCGCGGCGGCCAGGTCGGGCTCGGCCCCGACCGGATCGGAGAGGGGGGGCGGCGGCGTCCCCGAGTTGGGCGCTCCCCCGGTTGTGTTGGCGACGGGGTCAGGCTCGGCCCTGACCGGATCGGAGGAAAGGGGGGTAGCGCCCCCCCCCCCCCCCCTCTGCGGTTTGGCTCTTTTTTTTTTTAAGCTGCGGGCCCGACAGTTGCTTTTTTTTTTTTGGTCGCGCGCTAGTCTTGACTTGCTTCCTTTCATGGTTCTCCAAGATTCGCGTCTTTTGAGAGCTTGACTTCGCCGGGGTGGATAGCTGAGGACTTCTCCGATGGGAGGAGGTGCCTTCGCTTCCTCCTTACACGGGTGTACCGTTACCGCAACTCGAGGCCGGAAGTCCTTCTGTCGTTGCTCCGTGTTTTTATTCACGAGCGCATCACGGAAGATGGAGTTGCCGATGCGACTTGTGGGATGCTGAAGCTGAGCGAGAAAATCTACACCAACGAAGGCCAGGGATCTCCCCGAAGCTCCTCCGCCCAAGTTTGAGCACTCCTTTCCACCATTATGATGAAGATTTCGTGCCTACTCCGGTAGTTGCCTCGAAGATATGCTCCCGATTGACCCGATGGGGTACCGACTCTTGGTCTTTGGGAGACGTCCAATATCTTTGCGGTTTTCGTGAATGGATGAGCGAGCTCTACGAGATCTTTGGAGCGGAACCCGAGATAAATTCATTGGCCAAGTTTCTGGCGCTGGCTCGTCGAGAATACAGCCGTCCTGAGGGGATGTATCGCGCTCTTTGTGAACTCTGGTGCCCGGCCACCAACACTTTCCTTATTGGAGTGGGAGAGATAGGGATCTCACTTCGTGACGTCCACATTGTCTCCGGATGCCCTGAAGTGCGGAATTACTACTAGGAGGAGGTGCCAGCTTTGAAGGACCTATCGGACAGCAACTTTGCTCTGAGCTCCTGTATTCTTCTGTTCAAGACATATACTGTCATTACGGCGCGGGATCAATCAGACCGAGTGCATCCTTCTTCCTGGGTTGATTTTTGGTTCAGAGGCGAGTATAGGTCCCCGGCACCTTCGGCTCACCCGATGTGGAAGGTTGCTCAAATGAAAAGGCCTCCACTTCGTTCTTTTGTGAGGCCCATTGAGTCCTTAGCTTGAGAGAGGCACTCAATGGAGGGAAAACAGTATCCCTGGGAGATCCTCGGCCTGAGGCATGATAGCGAGGAGTGGCGGGCGATTTATCGAGCCGCCGGGCTGGTCATCTTTCTTTACCGGTTCGTGCTTCCCTGTCCTGGCGAGGTCATCCGTCCGGGGACTTTTCTTGCAGCTTCCAGGATGGCGAGGGGGGAGCTTTTCAATCTAGCCCCGGCCATCTTATGCGCCTTGTACCGGGGTCTCGGCGGGACTTACTGGGACTTGTCCAGCTCGGATAATGCCAAGGAGGAGCTTGGCCGGTCTGCTGCGTTCGGACCTCTGCACTACCTTTACGGCTGGATAGCTCTTCACTTCCCAAAGGGGATCTTCGCCAGATGCGGACATCCAGTCGACCTGTCGTTCCTGCCCGGGATAGACGGGATCTTAAATGCTTTTATTAGTGGGAGCGCCCGAGGAAGTGTGCTCATACTCTTTAGCGGAGGATGGGAAGCATCGACTTCGAGTTTCTGTCGGAGCACTCGGTGCTACCTTTGGAGAGGTCGACTGTATATGACAACGAGGAGCTCTCGGACAGCTTATATTGGAACATGGTTAGTTGCCGCCCTGCTACTTGGTTTGGCGCAAGGGGGATGTGGTGGAGGTGGAGCAGTACTCCCCTTATCGCTTTGCTCGTCAGTAAGAATTTTGATAGGAAGTTCCAGGTATGCCTCCGCAGTTGCAGGGGCGTATTAGTCCGTAGGAGGGTTACCGTCTCTGGGCTTCTCTCTACACTCGATTGACTGGCGGCAGCTTCTTCCCTGGGACCAAGTCCAAGTCTCGGGACGCCGCCACTCCGGAGTACTGCAAGTGGATTGAAGGGCGAGTTTCCCCCTTGCTTGCTAGTCTCCCGGTTGATGTCCTGGTGAGCAGTAAGTTAAAAAAACTTTCATTTTGATCCTGCTGCGGTAGTGGAGGATCGTCGCCTTCGATTGGGGCTTCAGAGGGCCCAGAAGAGTTGTAGCCGCCTTTCTAGTGCTCGTTGTGTCCCTTCTTCGGCTCCCGTTTTAGAAGCCGACCTCACTAGTGTTGTAGCTCGTGTGTCCTTAGCGTGGATTTTCTATATTAACATTAATAAAGATGACTTTGGTTATTGCTTTAATTAGAATACTACTCTGGTATATAATAATACTCATATAATAAAAGGACCCTAGGGAACACAGTAGGCCACTGAGGCGCATGGAGGATCCATGCTTGGGAGACCCAGTGGACCAGTTCTGTGTAGACCTAGAACTAGTTCACAGCTTTGGTGATGCTGGTCGCTTCACCGAGAATAAGCTGTTGGCAGGTAGAGGATGTGGTGAAGTCTCCACCACGGGAACGTGGGATTCCCATTCACCTGACCAAACACGATAATCGTGTTGAACAAGAACCAAGACGGTGCACAGTTCAGTGATTCAGACACTGGTGCAGAAACCGTCTTACTACTATAGATAATCTATCCTTAACCCTGAGGGACCATGTACATTGGGCCAACCAGTTGTGTGGTGCTTTGATGTGCCAACGTGTGCGGACCTTCCATAGTCCAATACCACGGTACGTTGGGTTACCCGGCTGGCGCTTGAGTGACATGCAATCCTTACAGGTTATCCGACGTCCAGTGTTGGATGGATGCGTTTTGATGAGTCAATCTGTCCACACAGTTAACCCAGGCCTGGTGGTTGTCAGTATGACTGACGATGTTCCGGATGCTAGGCATAGCACCGGAAGGTGTGTGGTATTATAGATGACAAGTCATCAAACCCTAGTCAGATGATCGATCAGGATCTGACGGTGCTCCCCACCGCCCGAGTCGTATCATGGCACCAAAAATAGAAGGGATAAGGATTATCGGAGTATAGTAGAGAACAGGGTTACGAGGGAGTAACATAAGTTTAGGATCACTAGAGTTCAACTCGCGTCGCACTCCGGGTGGCTACGCGGGTTAATCGGATTAGGGCTGATTAACGGAACTTTCGGTGTGTCACCGGAACAGTTAATCAGGGATCCGGTTGGAGCTAGAGATCCCAAACCCTGAAGGTTCCACCCTGTCGTTGCATATAGGAATTGTTCCCCGACCTAGTTGGATACGTTGGATGCGAAGTAGCGCGATGGAGCGCAAGCCCGGAGCCAAAGAACCTAATTCACATGTGTTACGGGCCGTAGGGGTATTTTGGTAAATACTGAAATATGGCTCAGAACATATTGAATATGGATCTTCAATTGAGCGGAATAATTCTAGGAGCTCACATGCGCTGACGGAACTCGATTCCGAGTAGCGCACCTCACTCAGTCTCACTTTCAGTTTTTCGCTTTTCGTGAAGGGCGTTTTCGTCCGGACTTCACGATAGACACCCGGAAGACCTAAATCCGATCCCCCCTCATCCCTATCCACCTAAGGGCCGGCCCTAGGCTCCTTGGAGCCATGGGAGACCGGCCCTATAAAGGGAATAGAGAGGGGAGGGGCCGGCCCAATGGTTCTACTCCCTCCCCTCCAAAAATCCGACCCCTAGTCCTCCTTCTTTGTGGTTTCGGCCAAGGAAAAGAGAGGAAGAAGAAGGGAGAAGGAAGAGGAAGGAAGGAGAAGGAAGAAAGGCGAAAGAGAAGGAGAAAATATCGCGGCTCGCCATCGTCTTCGCAACGGATTCTTCCGTCAGCTCGAAATCCTTGCACTCAGAGACGGGATTTCGAGGATTCTTCAATTCGCAAAGGACAAGGTGCTATCCGACAGTTTCCCTTGCGATTCAAGTGCGGTTCTTCATCATTCTATAAACTCCGGATCATAGATCCATAAGGTATGATGAATCTAAACACCTAAGTACATGCATGCATGTCTTTCGTAGATCGTAGTATGCCTCTAGGGTGTCCGCACATATGCTAAGATCATAGATTTGCATGTAGATTGTTTTGTATCACGAATTGTAATGAAACATACACCGTATGATCTTCGGATCTTTCTTTTTGCTTTCGCTGCGACTCTGATTAGCAGAACCCAATTCTAACAATTGGTATCAGAGCACGCTTTGGTGTATGTTTTATGCATGAATTCGTGAAAACATCATGTGAATATATTATGGCATATATTTTCATCGGGGTTCGACGTAGATCATACATATGGATTGTGCTATGTATCGTCTTTTTGCAGGTGCCGCGCTGAATAGTAATCTGTGATTGCATGCATCCGGGGGTCGGACCCCGGATTTAATTTTGCATTGATTATTATTGTGGATTGTAAGGCTCTAGATGGGCGAGGGTAGGGGTTGACCATCCTCGGTTCCCTGGGCATGTTTCTAGGATTGTCTTCTTTTCTTTCTAGCGAAATTGTACACGAACGAGCACTTGCTCGGAGCGTGTTAGTTTTTCGGTCACAGGAAGAAGGAGATGATGCTACATCCACTGTTCGGGCAAGCAGTACCATGGCGTGCAAAGACCCGGCGAAAGCGTGCACGTTGGCAATGAAGGGGATCGTCGTCAGAGATTGTGCAGAACGAAAGAGCGGGATATCTTGGCTGTGCTATTCAGGTTCAGGGGTCAGACCCTGGACTTGATTCAGTTTTGGTTGCTTTCTCTGTTGTTTCTCTTTATTCAGTATTTAGAAAACCCCGATGATAATATGATTATCTTGCTTGTGAGTTTGTCTCTAGATCAGGCTTAGGGTTAGTACTAAGCTTATGAATTCATCGGTGTCTCTAAATGCTTCTAACACGTGCGAATCCGATGGCTAGCTAAAAGGAAAGGTGGTAACCGCCCTCGTGGTAGTTCAGGTAGCCAAGTACTATGCATCGAGATAGACGCAGTGTTAGATTTGTTTAGTGATAATTAACTAATGTCTCCATAAGAAGTATGATAACCCTAGTGGGATGCCCTTTCCCCACGTGGTCCTAGCGACCAAGTTAGGTTAGGATTTCACTGTGTGATACCCGTTTCTAGATGACGTTTGATGGTAGTATGAACTCATCACGATTTGGTTATGCCACCATTAGGTTGAGGTCCGACGGAGGTTGTCGGATGTCCCTATTTGGCCAGCATCGAAACCTGTAATGAGATAAGGTCTACTATGACATCATGCATCAAATTGTGAACGAGGCGTCATCGTAGTGGGAGTCATTTCCACGTTGACCTTAGGCTAGGCTCCAGATCTTAAGATTATGGACAAACTAGTGAAGTATCGGGATCCTTGGAATCTATGTAATGTGATCCTTGCAAGAAAGGCGAAAGCTGAGTATTCAAGGTAGGAACTATGATATTTTTCGAGGATACTAATGCTTTGCGGGAAGGTTTATAATCCTAGTGGGAGCACGGTAGACCAGGGTCTAAGTCTAGGAGGTCGTGACCTTTCTAGATATGCATAAAACCTCATAAAGAAGGGATGTGTAAGAGGTTCCCTCCAAAGGGGAGCCCCTGGCCTTCACAATCAACCGGCTAAGGGTCTGGGTGGGAGGTACGCAGTTCAATATTCCCACCGGGTGAGAGCTACGTTTCCTTTCATGCTGGTTTACCTAGTGGTTTCCTTCGGGACATGGAGGATGCCGATGGCAGTGGGTGACGGTTTTATCCTGCACCGCGGGAGCCTATGAACCCCCCTACCGACACCACCTAGATTTGTGGGAAGCATATGAAAGCTTGTGTGAAGCCGCTATTGCTGCGCACGCGGGTCACATAAAGCTGGCCAAAAGGAGACTGGGAGGTCTTTCAGTTTGCCGTGGGTAATTTTGATGAAGACTGGGTCGTAAAAACTCCGTTGGCAAAAGCGGTTGCATGCTCTCACCGAGATGCTGTCTCCAATTCAAGGCCGATAGTCTTAGTGCTCGAGCCCAGAAAATTTAGATTCCTGGATGTCTCCACTTGAGGTGGTGAAGACATAGCGGCTGGAGCAGACATTATCTATTTTTAAATTCCATAAAATAGATTGTAGTAGACCCTAACTATTGCTTTAAACCATTGTTTACAGAAATCATGACCAAGATCGACCCCCTTGCCTCCATACTTAATGATAACAAATTTACGGGACCAAACTACGAGGACTGGAAGCGTAACCTAATGCTCGTCCTAAGGGTTGGCAAACACACAATTGCCCTAAGTACCCCTCAATCGGCCATGCCGGGACCAAGTGCAATTGAGGCCCAGTTAAAGGAATGGAAAGACTGGCTAGATGTTGATGAGATGTGCAAGTGCTACATTGTGGCATCCTTGCAAACCGTCCTTCAGAAGCAAGTCGAAGACATGGCCTTTGCTTCAGACACGATGCTCTACCTGAAGGAAATGTTCGAGGGTCGTAGTCGGGTAACTCGTTACCTGACCATCAAAAAATTGGTGTCCACGAAGATGGCAGAGGGGACTTTAGTTTGGGATCATATGCTGAAGTTGTTTGGATATGTGAACGAGCTTGGTTCCTTCGATGTCATCTTGGATGCAGAGATCCAGACCGATATTTTTCTCGCGTCTCTGTCAGGAGCGTTTGAGAGCTTCGTTACCAACTTTAACCTTAACCGGTTGGAGATGTCTAACGCAGAGCTCCTAGCGGCGCTCCAGGCGGCAGAGGACGGGATGAAGGCAGGAGCCCAATCCCTAAACGTGGAGCGGAATTCTTCTTTGAAAGCCAAGGGCAAGTTTCAGAAAAGAAAGTCTAAAAAGCCCGTGAAGATGGGCCAGGTGCAGTTGCAGGTTCCCAAGCAGAATGGTCCAGCGAAGCCCAAAGGAAAATGTTTCCGATGCGGCAAGAAGGGGCACTGGAAGGGCGACTGCCGCACGGCTCCCAAGAAGGCTGAGACAGGTATATCTCAAATCAACATAGTGGAATCCCTTGTAGCATCCAATTATTCTCCAGTTTCATGGATTATAGATTCTGGTTCCACTAACCATGCTTGCACTAATTTGCAGGGGTTCAAGGAGACAAGAAAACTGGGTGATGGGGAGATAATCCTAAGCATGGGAACTGAGGCCGTGGCAGAGGCTGAAGAAGTTGGAGATGTCATCTTGCAATTCCTTGATGGAAGATGTTTATTACTTAGAGACATACTTTATGTACCGTCCTTGAGACGTAATTTAATTTCTATTTCCTTATTGAATAATGAAGGTTTTTCAGTTTTATTTGATACTTCTGGTGTGCCAATTAAATTGAATGGTTCTTTTATTTGTAAGGAAAAGATATAAAATGGTCTCTATGTAATTAACTCCAATCATAAGCAGGATAACATAACTGAAGCTTGTGTGATTAATTCATCAAAAAAGGAAAAATCCCTCAGATAATCCAACACTCCTTTGGCATCTAAGGCTTGGACACATAGCCTCAGACAGGATTCACAGGTTGGTTAAGGTAGGACTCTTAACTCCAAATGTTTCAGAAAGCCTACCGACGTGTGAGTCTTGCCTGGAAGGCAAGATGACTAAAAGGTCTTTCCGAGCCAAAGGTAGCAGATCTAAGGAGGTATTGGAGTTGGTACACACTGATGTATGTGGGCCCATAAGTGTCCGTGCCATAGGAGGCTTCGAGTATTTCATCACCTTCACGGATGATCACTCGAGGTTTAGATACATATACCTAATACGGCGGAAGTTTGAATCCTTTGATAAGTTCAAGGAGTTCAGAGCTGAAGCAGAAAAGAAGACGGGTAGAAGTATCAAGTCTCTTCGATCGGATCGAGGAGGCGAATACCTATCGGATGAATTTATTGGGTACCTGCGTGAGCATGGGATTGTATCCCAGTTGACTGGACCAGGGACACCACAACAGAATGGTGTATCCGAGAGGAGAAACCGAACTTTGTTAGACATGGTTCGGACTATGATGAGTTATGCAACATTGCCATCTAGTTTTTGGGGATATGCCCTAGAGACGGCAGTATATACTTTGAACTTTGTTCCATCAAAGTCAGTACCCCTAACTCCTTGGGAGCTGTGGTTGAAATGAAAGCCAAGCCTACAGCACTTTAGGATTTGGGGTTGTCCAGCACATGTGCGGAAGGACAAGCGAGATAAGATGGAGTCAAAAATAAAGGTATGTCTGTTCGTTGGGTATCCAAAAGGGACAAAGGGTGGTTTATTTTATGATCCTGAGGATAGAAAGGTTATCGTCTCGACGAACGCCGTATTCCTGGAGCAGGATTATTTAATAGACCATAAGCCCACCAGTAAAGTAATTTTTGAAGAATTGCTTGGTACTGATGGGAGTACGCAGACAGAAAACGTAGTGTGAGCCGATACCACTAAGATTAACGGTACTGTAGAATCGACTCCTATGGAACCACCGCAGGTTCGTCGCAGTGGGAGGACCATAAGTGCTCCTGATAGATACATTGGAGAAGCCTTTATGGTTGATCCAGAGTTTCAGGAGAATGATCCTCTGAACTATGATGAAGCGATGGTATCCACTGACCATACAGTATGGCAGGAAGCCATGGAGACAGAACTGACATCGATGTCCCAAAATTCGGTCTGGACACTTGTAACACCACCTCACAATATTAAACATATTGGGTGTAAGTGGGTGTACAAAAGGAAAAGAGGCCCGGATGGTACCGTTGAGACTTACAAAGCTAGACTAGTCGCTAAGGGTTATACCCAGCGAGAAGGGATCGACTATGACGAAACCTTTTCGCTAGTGGCTATGCTTAAGTCTATCCGGATCCTCTTGTCCATTGCAGCCCATTATGATTGGGAGATCTGGCAAATGGACGTCAAGATCGCATTCCTCAACGGGGATTTGGAAGAAGACATCTACATGTCTCAGCCTCCAGGCTTTGTCGCAAAAGGTCAGGAAGGTCTGGTGTGCAAGTTGCAAAGGTCCATTTATGGACTGAAGCAAGCATTCAGAAGTTGGAACATGCGTTTTGATCAGGCTATCCAGTCTTATGGATTTGAATAGAACGTGGATGAACCATGTGTTTATAAAAGGAGCGATAAGACTGCAGTAGTTTTTCTAGTGCTTTACGTGGACGATATCCTGCTCATCGGAAACGATGTTGGAACGTTGTCTACAGTGAAGGTGTGGTTATCCTCTCAATTTGACATGAAAGACCTGGGTGAAGCGAGTTATCTTCTGGGGATCAAGGTAACTCGAGATCGCCAGAATAAGATTCTCTCGCTGTTACAGTCAGCCTACATAGATACTATCTAGGTCAGATTCAGTATGCACAACTCCAAGAAGGGACTGGTTCCATTCAGACATGGAATGAAGTTGTCCAAGGATCAGGGTCCTAAGACTCCTGAGGAGAGGGCAGAGATGCAGAAGATACCTTATGTTTCGGCAGTAGGGAGTCTGATGTATGCCATGCAGTGCACGAGACCAGATATATGCTATGAGTAGGCATGATGAGCAGGTATCAATCAAATCCGGGTCCAGGGCACTGGACTGCTGTGAAAAGTATACTCAAGTATCTCCGTAGGACGAGAGATTATGAGTTAGTTTACTCTTCACAGGAACTGATGCCGTTTGGATATACGGATTCTGAATTTGCATCAGATCCGAAATCTAGGAGATCGACGTCAGGGTTTGTGTTTTCATTAGGAGGAGGAGCTGTCAGTTGGAGGAGCGTGAAGCAGGGATGCATCGCGGATTCGACGACAGAGGCTGAGTACGTTACGGCGTGCGAAGTAGCTAAGGAGGTGGTATGGCTCAAGAAGTTCCTCACGGACTTAGGATGCGTACCGGGAGCTCAAGATCCTATTGTCCTTTACTGCGACAATAGTAGAGCGGTAGCACAATCCAAGGAGCCAAGATATCACCAGAAGAGTAAGCATATCGAGCGGAAATACTACATAATCCGGGACTTACAGAAGCGAGGGGAGGTAGCAGTGGCTCAGGTGGCGTCTGCAGATAACATGGCGGACCCTTTCACAAAGGCGTTACCGACCAAGGCTTTTGAGAAGCACGTGGATGCCATGGGAGTTAAGACTGTTGTTCCCCGCTAGGCCAAGTGGGAGATTGTTGTAGCTCGTGTGTCCTTAACGTGGATTTTCTGTATTAACATTAATAAAGATGACTTTGGTTATTACTTTAATTAGAATACTACTCTGGTATATGATAATACTCATATAATAAAAGGACCCTAGGGAACACAGTAGGCCACTGAGGCGCATGGAGGATCCATGCTTGGGAGACCCAGTGGACCAGTTCTGTGTAGACCTAGAACTAGTTCACAGCTTTGGTGATGCTGGTCGCTTCACCGAGAATAAGCTGTTGGCAGGTAGAGGATGTGGTGAAGTCTCCACCACGAGAACGTGGGATTCCCATTCACCTGACCAAGCACGATGATCGTGTTGAACAGGAACCAAGACGGTGCACAGTTCAGTGATTCAGACACTGGTGCAGAAATCGTCTTACTACTATAGATAATCTGTCCTTAACCCTAAGGGACCATGTACACTGGGCCAACCAGTTATGTGGTGCTTTGATGTGCCAACGTGTGCGGACCTTCCATAGTCCAATACCACGGTACGTTGGGTTACCCGGCTGGCGCTTGAGTGACATACAATCCTTACAGGTTATCCGACGTCCAGTGTTGGATGGGTGCGTTTTAATGAGTCAATCTGTCTACACAGTTAACCCAGGCCTGGTGGTTGTCAGTATGACTGACGATGTTCCGGATGCTAGGCATAGCACCGGGAGGTGTGTGGTGTTATAGATGACAAGTCATCAAACCCTAGTCAGATGATCGATTGGGATCTGACGGTGCTCCCCACCGCCCGAGTCGTATCATGGCACCAGTAATAGGAGGGATAAGGATTATCGGAGTATAGTAGAGAACAGGGTTACGAGGGAGTAACATAAGTTTAGGATCACTAGAGTTCAACCCGCGTCGCACTCTAGGTGGCTACGCGGGTTAATCGGATTAGGGCTGATTAACGGAACTTTTGGTGTGTCACCGGAACAATTAATCAGGGATCCGGTTGGAGCTAGAGATCCCGAACCCTGAAGGTTCCACCCTGTCGTTGCGTATAGAAATTGTTCCCAAACCTAGTTGGATACGTTGGATGCAAAGTAGCGCGATGGAGCGCAAGCCCGGAGCCAAAGAACCTAATTCACATGTGTTACCGGTCGTAGGGGTATTTTGGTAAATACTAAAATATGGCTCATAACATATTGAATATGGATCTTAGATTGAACGGAATAATTCCAGGAGCTCACAGGCGCTGACGGAACTCGATTCCGAGTAGCGCACCTCACTCAGTCTCACTTTCAGTTTTTCGCTTTTTGTGAAGGGCGTTTTCGTCCGGACTTCACGATAGACACCCGGAAGACCTAAATCCGATCCCCCCTCATCCCTATCCACCTAAGGGCCGGCCCTAGGCTCCTTGGAGCCTTGGGAGACCGGCCCTATAAAGGGAATAGAGAGGGGAGGGGCCGGACCAATGGTTCTACTCCCTCCCCTCCAAAAATCCGACCCCTAGTCCTCCTCCTTTGTGGTTTCGGCCAAGGAAAAAAGAGGAAGAAGAAGGGAGAAGGAAGAGGAAGGAAGGAAAAGAAAGAAAGGAGAAAGAGGAGGAGAAAATCTCACGGCTCGCCATCGTCTTCGCAACGGATTCTTCCGTCGGCTCGAAATCCTTGCACTCAGAGACGAGATTTCGAGGATTCTTCAATTCGCAAAGGACAAAGTGCTATCCGACAGTTTCCCTTGCGATTCAAGTGCGGTTCTTCATCATTCCGTAATCTCCGGATCATAGATCCATAAGGTATGATGAACCTAAACACCTAAGTAGATGCATGTATGTCTTCCGTAGATAGTAGTATGCCTCTAGGGTGTCCGCACATATGCTAAGATCATAGATTTGCATGTAGATTGTTTTGTATCACGAATTGTAATGAAACATACACTGTATGATCTTCGGATCTTTCTTTTTGCTTCCGCTGCGACTCTGATTAACGAAACCCAATTCCAACAACTAGTGCCCCCGGGCTATCCTTTCTTTCGAAGGCCGCTGTTGAGGGTGCCCCGCCCAAAAGACGAAAAGTGTGCATTCCTCACGGGATGACTTCGAGGGTTCCTTGTTCGATCGAGGATACCGAGGAGCCCGGACTTCTAAAAGATGAGGTGATCCCTACATCTAGGGCTGCTTCGTCCGACCTCGCAGGTATGGAGTTCTCTTTATTTTACTTCCTTTTTATGCTCGGGAAGTTCCATCATGCTGAGAAGTGTATTTATTTTGGGCAGATTCCGTTATAGTGGTAGAGCGCGGGGCGGATTCTTCAAAGGCATCTCTTGGGCATTCGTCTACCGGGGCCGCACGGGAAGTGCCTGGGGAGTGCGGGCTAGATGTTCCTCCGGACGATCTGGACTTCCTCGGGGTTTGCGGGGAGAACTTTCCTAGTGGTGATATTGATCTGGACGGTATTGATGTCGACGCTTTGTCTTTCCATAAGGAGGCTGAAGTTTCGAGTGTCGACAAGCGACGTTCCCCGGTTGCTGTGCCCTCGTGCCTGTTGGAGGAGACGGTTGTCGCAGCGGTGGTGGCGGTTTCTCCAGTTCTGCCGCCCTCGTTGGCGAAGGCGGTCCCCGGCACGACTGTAGCGGAAAGGAGGGTTTTACCCACCTACTCTGAGGCACCTCGCTCGAGCTTAAGGCCGAGGAGCAGAGTTTCAGAGTTTCTTCTTGCGAGCTGCCGGCAGTATATCAAGTCAATGTTGGAGCCCTTTCAAGATGCTGGCTTTGGCGCCCTCCAGGACTGGTGGTCGACGGATGGTGCAGAGTTTTGCGCGAGCCTGGAGGAGTTCAAGGTTGACAGTTCTTCTTTTGTCGCCCAGATGAACTTGCTCGTGACTGATAGCGAGGCTTATTGCTCCCGGCGAGCTTTACTAGAGGGAAGCACTCCTTCTGAGCTGGCGACCGCCGAGGCGAGCTTGTGTCAGTCGGAGCAACAGCTTACGGAAGCTGCTTTCAGCCTATCGAAGGCTCAAAAGAAGATAGAATCGGTGCGCACTTCACTCCGGAAGGCAGAGTCTCGTCTGGAGCGAGCTGAGACCGCAGAGAGTGCTTTGAAGGCGAGCTACTTGAAGCAGCAGTCAGACTTGGCGGCCCGCCGCGAGCTTTTGGCCACACGTCCCGTATAACTTCAGCGAGTGGAGGCTACTAGAGAGGAGTTAATGTGCCGCCTTCGAGCTCTGGATACCTTTTTCTAGCGGCTCCTTGTCTAGTCGTTTTGCCTTGTAGCTTTCCTTTATGCTATGTACTGCCCTTCTTTTGCATATCTAATAATATTGCCTTGTTCAACCGTACTTATGCATGGATCCTTGTTGGCTTTTTCTTTTGGTCGGACTGAACCTGAAGTAACTTCTCAGGCTGCCTACGTACCCCCCTAAGGGGGATCAAGTCGCACGTAGTTCATTTTTTTTTTTTTAATGCAAGGGGTGTGGCCTCGCTTTAGGCATAGTACCTTTTGAGGTACTTGCCGTTGATAGGGCCAAGTGTCAGCCCTTCTGGCGTGGTGAGGAGATAGGTGTCGTTGGAGTAGACTTCCTTGACGGAGTGCGGACCATCCCACTTGGCATCAAATTTCTTTCCCCCTCGATGCGAGAAAATAATGGGGCGTTTGACTGCCAGCACGAGTTCCCCTGTTTGGAATGATCGAGGACGGATCTTCTTGTTGAAGGCGCGAGACAATCTGACTTGATAACACTCCAGACATTGCCGATCTTCGAGGCGTCTTTCGTCTAGTGCTTCTAATTCTGCTAGGCGGAGTTGGGCGTTGTCGTCCCTAGTGAGGCCTTCCTGGATTGTTATTCTGAGCGATGGGATCTAGAGCTCGAGCGGAAGAACGGCTTCTACACCATAGACGAGGGAGTACGGAGTTGTTTGCGTCGGAGTACGAAAGGACGTCCGGTAGGCCCACAGTGCTTCGCCCATGCATTCATGCCAGTCTTTCTTGGTCTTCGAGACAGTTTTCTCCAGCAGCTTGCAAAGAGTCTTGCTGAAGGCCTCCGCCAGACCGTTTGCCGGAGCGTTGTACATCGTCGAGCACTTTTGCTTAATGTCGTATCTGGCGCAGAACTGGCTGACAGCAGTATTCTTGAACTGCTTTCCGTTATCCGTTACGATGTATCGAGGGACTCCGTACCGGAAGATGATGTCATTCTGGATGAAGCTGATGACGGAGTGCCTTGTAACTTCCCGTAGAGGTGTTGCTTCAGCCCACTTGGAGAAGTAGTCCATTGCTGCCAGAATGTAAAGATGTTGCTTGGATGACTTGGGCAGGGGGCCGACAATATCGAGTCCCCACCCGTCGAAAGATCAAGACGCGATTGTTGGGTGCAGAGGCTCTGGCGGTTGGCAGATGTAGTCCCCGTGTAGCTGGCAAGCATGACATTTTTTCACGAAATCCAAGCTGTCCTTGACCATGGTGGGCCAGTAATAGCCCATCCTCCTGACGCGAAAGTGAAGCTTCGGACCGGACTGGTGCGATCCGTAGATTCCAGCGTGTACTTCTTCCAATGCCGCTTCTGCCTCTTCCTTCGCGAGGCACCTTAGGAGTGTGCCATCGTAGCTTCGTCGGTACAGCTCGTTGTTGAAGTGGTAGAACTTTAGAAATCGTCGCCGGATGTCGACTTTGCGCTTCGGATCTTCGGGGAGTTTACCATGGATGAGGTAATCCACAAATGGCTGCATCCAGTCTTGCCCTTCAATCTCGAGGACGTGCACCGTGTTGGTATGAACTGGAATTTCGATCGGACCTTCTTCTTTGGTGATCACTATTCTTCTGTAGACGGGGACGATGAGCTACCGTTCTTCTGGAAACGAGAGTGTAGCCGCCAAATTTGCGAGTGCGTCAGCCTGCTGGTTGAGATTTCTGGAGATGTGCTGAATGGAAGCGGTCTCTAGTTTGCCAAGGAGTTCCAAAGCTCGTGCGTGCAACGGCACCAGGTCTTCTTTGTTGACTTCGTATGCCCCCAAGACTTGCTGGATAACAAGTTGAGAGTCACCAAAAATCTCGAGTCCTTGAAGCTTCATATCGTTGGCGAGTTCGAGACCGATGAGTAGAGCTTGATACTCTGCCATGTTGTTGGAACATGGTTCCGACAGCAAAAATAAGAAGAGGAGTATCTCATCATTTGGAGTGATGAAGATGACTCCAGCTCCTGCTACGTCCTGTCTTGCTGCGCCGTCAAAGAACATTTTCCAAGATGGGGCGATGTCGACGGAGAATACTTCTTCGTCTGGGAGATCATCTAATAACTCCCATTCTGCCGGGAGGGGATATTCTGCGAGGAAGTTCACGAGAGCTTGCCCTTTGACTACTTTCTATGGTACGAAGGTGATATCAAATTCGAGTAGAAGCAGCGCCCATTTTGCCAGACGTCCGGAGAGCACTGGTCTTGACATGATGTACTTGAGGGGGTCGGCCTTCGAGACGAGTCTGACGGTGTGAGCCAGCATATAGTGTCGCAGCTTTTTCGTGGCGAAGATGAGTGCCAAGCAGACATTCTCGATCGGGGAGTAATTTAGCTCTGCACCGACGAGATTACGACTCAAGTAATAGCAAGCCGTCTTCTTGCCAAGTTCATTGTTCTGAGGCAGGAGTGCCCCCAAGGATTGCTCATGGGCACTAATGTAGAGGACTAACGGCCTTCCTTGAACTGGCGCTGATAGAACTGGCGGCTTCAGTAGATAAGCTTTGATGCTTTGGAGTGCTTCTTGGCAAGCGTCGTCCCATTTGAATGGCGCTCCTTTCTGCATGAGGTGATTAAACGGGCGGCACTTCCCAGCTAGGTTGGCGATAAACCTTTGGATGTACGCCAAGTGCCCTTAGAGGCTTCTGAGGTCTCACACTGTCTTTGGTACAGGCATATTGACGATAGCATCAATTTTGGATTGATCTATCTCAATGCCTCGGTGTCGTACGACAAAGCCGAGGAACTTGCCTGAGGAGACCCCGAATGCGCATTTGAGTGGATTCATGCGGAGCTGGTACCTTCGAAGTCGTTTGAAGATTAGCTCGAGGTCTTGCAGATGCGCCGACTTCTTCTTAGATTTCACGACAAGGTCGTCGACATAACACTCCACATTTTGATGAAGAATGTCGTCGAAGATTTTTTGCATAGCTCGCTGGTAGGTGGCTCCTACATTCTTCAAGCCGAACGACATAACTTTGTAGCAGTAGATTCCTTTCGGTGTGCGGAATGCTGTGAGCTCTTCGTCCTTGGGTGCCATCCGAATCTGATTGTAGCCCGATGATCCGTCCATGAAAGTTAGCACCTCGTGGCCTGTCGTGGCATCCACCATTAGCTCCGTGATTGGCAAGGAGAAGTCATCCTTCGGACATGCGTTGTTCAAATCTCTGAAGTCCACGCATACTCGGATTTGACCGTTCTTCTTTTTGACCAGGACGATGCTAGAGATCCATGTCGGGTACTTGACCTCTCGGATGAAGCCGGCTTTGATCAACTTGTTAACTTCGCCTTCTATTTGGGGTACCAGTTTCGACCGGTAGCGTCTTTGTCCTTGCTTGATAGCGCTGGCTCCGTGTTTGACGCTGAGCTGGTGCACTGCGATTTTAGGATCGAGACCCGGCATCTCCTTGTAGGACCATGCGAAGACATCTCTGTATTCTTTGAGCAGTTTGATATATGCAGCTTCTTCTTCAGGAGTCAAGAGTGTGCTGATGAATTTAGGTCGAGGCTCCGTTTCTGTGCCCAAATTAATTTCCTTCAAGTCATCAACGGTGGACTGCCCCCCTTCTTCGAGGACTGGCGGGGCCTCTAGCAACTCGTTGTCCGAAGGAAAAGAATCACCATTGTCAGTTTGATTAACGGAGAGGTAATGGACGGCTGCCATGGGTGGGTGGGTGGGTGTTGAAACGAGGTCCTCGACTGGCATTCCCAGACGATCGAATACTGACTTCTTATTTGATTGCTTAACTGGCCCAAGCCTTTCGAACAAAGATGTGTGCTTTCGATTCGACCGGTTTTTACTGCCTCTATTTTGCTTTCGGAGCAAGGCTTGGTATTGAGCCCGTCGCTGTCTTCTTCTGCTGTTGGGATGGCTGGGGTAGGTAGAGCGTGCATCGGAGATTGTCAATCCTTCAGCTGCTTCACCCACCATCTTCGCCCCGATGTAGTTCGAGGTGAAGCTCTTCCTTGCTGCAGCCCTGATGATGATCGGAGTTTGACCGGAGCCGATGCCTCGGCGGTTCGGAAGAATTTGTTCACCATTTTGAAACAGCCGAGCTTGAGTCCTCGTCATCCCATATGGAATTGCTGCTGGGGGAAGTGTGCCCATGGCGCTCTCTTTGTTATAGCTAGCTTTGAACAGCAACTTGGCAGCGTTTTGCCCCCAACTTCCTTTCGGCTTGAATCCAAGTTGATTGGGGTCGACTGATTCGACAGGTCTGCTCGGGTTCGGAGCTTGCGTCAGACTAGGTAGTGGCAACGTCATTTTTTGCAGAGTGACGACATTGGCCTGCGATAACGGCGGGGCCAGATTTCTTGCCAGAGTAGAAGGTGATCGCTCAGATTTGCGGAGCCACTGGGGTGCGAGCCGCAGGACTGGTGTCGCTTGGAAGGGCAACGGGGTATGTTGCATGACTCTTGACCCAGAATTGATGCGCATCCTTTTGCTTTGACTTTGATGCTTCTTGGACCTCGAGTTTCGCCTTGTCGAAAGGTTGCATTGGTTTTATAGGTGGATGAGCCTCGCCCTGTCTTACCTCTTCAGTCTTCTGGACTCGAGGGGCTTTAGCCGGAAGGACTTCCGCGACTAAGTCTCTCACTTGGTAGAACTTGGCGTCGGCCAAATGTGTCAAATGTGCCTCGGCCTCATTGAAAGGCTTGTCATCAGTAACTATGCATTTCTCCATGCCTTCTTCGTAGTACTTGAGGCACTGGTGCCAGGTGGACACTACGATGCCATTCTCGTGTAGCCATGGCCTGCCCAACAGGAGGCGATATGACGTCTGGCAATCGATGATGTGGAAGAGGACCGTTGTATCTAGCGGGCCGATTGAAAGCTTCAGGCAGATGATTCCGATAGTGGAATGTCCACCCTGGTTGAACCCTTGAATGACTAATTGGCTGGGCGAGAGCTGGTCGTTGGTGATGTCGAGTTGCCGCATTGTCTGGATAGGCATGATATTGACGGCGGAGCCACAGTCCAACAGGATTCGATTCACTGGCTTCTCCTTGATGTATCCCGAAACGTAGACAGGCCGGTTGTGCAACCATGTCCCGAGTTGCAAGTCCTCATCCGAAAAGGTTATCGTCGCATCACACCAGGCCACAGCTTTGCTCTTCTCATCGTCCTTCCTTTTCCTCTTGTAGCTATCCGGGTCGGCCAAGGCCGCAGCCATTGCCAGACGAGCCTTCGTCAGAAGATGCAAAGCTTCTATGAGCGGTAAGTGCAGGATTGCTTCGTCATGAGAGGCAGTGTCCCCCTTGTCGGAATCGTCTCCCTCGTTAGTGGAGTCGCCTTCTTCAGAAGTTTCGATTTCGTCTTTCCCTTTCGACGCCTTATGAACTTCGACCATGCAACAAGACACCCTGATGTGTTAATCGACCGGGAGGAAGTGATCGGGAAAGAACTCTTGCAAGGTTGCTGGCACTGGAAGGCTCTGCTGGAGGAGATCGTCTTGGTTTACCGGCAGCACTTTGAACGTCTTCCTTCCTGGAGTCTTGCTTTTCTTCTTGTAGGTCCTTCGCTCGGGAAACCTTCTCATCACGCGGTCTTGCTTGTGCTGCTTTTCTTGTCGGGGCCTTCGTCGCCGGGGTAGCATGACCCATGCCTCTTCGTCGGTGGATTCTCCTCCGCTATGATGATTGGTAGCAGTAACCGGTTCCCTATCAGTTAGAGACGCTTATTCTTCTGGAAGCTCTACTGTCTCGTCTTCCGATCCCCAGCCGGTGGGCTTGATTTCTTCAATTGAAACGGACGGAGGCTTTGAGCAGAGAACATAATAGTCAAACTTCCCCGAAGGCTGGCCTAGCAGACCAACTTCTGGATCTTCTTGCTCGTATCTTTTCCGGAGAGTGCATTGGGACGTAGCTTGATTGGAAGGGACTTGCTCTACCTGAATCTCCACTGGCTCATCTTTCGATCCCCAGCCGGTGGGCTTGATTTCTTCAGTTGAAGCGATCGGAGGCATTGAGTAGAGGACGTAATAGTCGAACTTTCCCGAAGGCTGGCCCAATAGACCGACTTCTGGATCTCCTTGCTCGTATCTTCTTTGGAGCGCTCGTTGGGATGTAACATTGCTTGGAAGAATTACTGGCGTGAGCGATGGTTGCCCCCAGGGTCGCGGTGTTTCTTCCTCGGTTAGCGCAGGAGTACGTTGACGTCGCTTCGAGACTCTCGGCTGGGAAATTGACTTAGCGGTTGGCCTTTGACGGTTGATGCGCAATTTAGGCGTGCTTCATCGTGCAGCAATGAGTACCGACGAGAAGGAGCTGAAGGTGATGGACGTCATGTTGGCCGTAGGGACCTCCCCGGTGTCGATCTCTATCTTTCCTTGCTTTGCGAGCACCATAATTCTTTCCTTGAAGATGAAGCATCTTTCGATGGGATGACTTACCACCCGGTGGTATTTACAGAAAAGAGGGTCGTCAACGTGATGCATCTGCTCGGGCCTCTTCGAAGGAGGGAGCTCTATCATCTTCTCTTGCAATAGTTGGTCGAACATGGAGGAGACTTCCGAGTCTGGGAAGGGGTACTCCTTGGCTTCGAGCTCCTCGAGAGTCATCCTTTGTCTTGGCGGCGGAGGCGGCGGTATAGCGACTCCCTTCTTCTGATCCGGCTTGCCACCGATCTTGAGCGGCTTGGGGGTTGAAGCGACGTCAGTAACATTGACTTGTTTCGGTTTCGGTGCCGGTGGCTTGTCCTTCTTCTCCACCTTCAAGAAGTCTTTGTTCTTCGAGTCCCCGCGGCTTGCTAGGCTGAGTTCCATGTCGTGAGCCCGAGTTGCGAGTTCTTCGAAAGACCGAGGCTTGATACCTTTGAGGATGTAGAGCAGGCCCCAATGCATGCCTTGGGTGCACATCTCGATGGCCGAGTCTTCAGACAAACGGTCTCGTGAATTCAACGTGAGGTTCCTCCATCTGTCGATGTAGTCGATCACCGGCTCGTCTTTTCTTTGCTTGACGGCGGTGAGTTCAGTCATGCTGACGGTGCGTCTGGTACTATAGAAGCGATTGAGGAACTCCCTTTCCATCTGATCCCAGCTGTCTATGGTCCCTGGAGGAAGATCAACGTACCAGTCAAAAGCATTACCTTTGAGGGTGCGAACGAATTGTTTTACCATCTCGTCGCCATATGTGCCGGCATTATTGCAAGTTTCGATGAAGTGAGCAACGTGCTGCCTTGGATTTCCCTTTCCGTCGACGTGCTGGAACTTTGGTGGCTGGAACCCGATAGGGAAATGCAGCTGCTGGATCCTCGCGGTGTAATGTTTCGAGTATGCCGTCGTGATTGGAGGAAGACCAGTGCCGTGGGTTCGCATCATGTCAGCTACCAACGCTTGTATTTGCTGGGTATTCATCGTTGCTGTTGCCGGAGGTTGTGTGACCACCGAGGCTGGTGCTGGCGAGACGACTTCCACTGGGACGGGAGCCGAGGAGAGTACTGGAGTAACTGCTTGAATCGTCGGAACAACCTCTGCAGGGGCGGGAGTTGAAGACAGAGCTGGAGCGGCTACTAGGGAAGCAACGGGTTGACCGATTGTTGCAGCGTCCTTTGCGCTTAGCTTTTGGAGCAGAGTATTGATGTGATGATCCTTCTCCTCCATCAGCCGAGTAATCTGCGCCATGTGCTCGTTCATCTGCATGACTTGGAGCTGAAGAGCGGATGGAGGATGGTGACAGAGGACGTCTCGATGTTGCATGCTAGCATCCTCGCCGTTATCGTCAGAGATGTAGTTGCGCCGACCTGCTTCTGCTTGATGACGAACGTTTGCCCCCTGCAGAGGAGGTGCAGCATCCGTTGGAGAATCCGAACAGGCTCGGGGTTGGGGCTGGTCCTCCCCAAATTTCTGGACATAGACTCCAGGATCGAGGCTCGTTTCTTCATGCACCAAGGCCTCGTCGGCGCTTGGGCGAGTATCTTCGGCAGTAGTTTCTGGCATGAAGACATCTGCAAGAGTTCGAGTATGCCGAGTGTAGACTCGTACCATCGGGGGAGCATCACCCTCCGGGTTTGCTGGATCACCGTGTCGGAGTAGAGGAGACTCGGCGATCGGCGAAAGGCTTGGAGCAAACGCATCGTTGCTTGTCCCGGCCATTGCGAACTTGGAGCGACTTCTTCACCGGGCGTGCCAGAAATCTGTATGCGCGAAAAAAGGTACGGGTCGTCTTTATTGCAAACACACGAGATTACAAGAGTGCGCCGGGACCGGGGGCTCGGGGGTGACGAGTCCGGGTGCAGCGCGTGTTGATCAAGAGATTGTGGGAGAGATCCTCTGAAGGGTCCCTTTGATCTGCGTCTCCACGTGGTATTCGTGTGAGAGCTCTGAAGGGTTGCCCATGACAGAGGTCTTTACAGGGTGATGGTTTTTGAGAGGCTAAGGAATATCCGCCGTTTCTTTGGTCCCTTCCGTGCTTCGCGCTTCCTCGGCTAGGGGGTCTTCAGCTTCGTTCCTCGATCTTCGTGTCTTCCTCGCTCCTTACTTGACCTCGGCGTCCTTGATCGTCGGTTCGCGGCGTCGATCGTGCTTTTGGCGTTGGCTTTGGCTTTCGACCTTGGCTTGGCTTTGACGTGGCTCTGGCTTTTGCTTTGCATTGGCGCTTGCGCTTGGACGTAGACGGGGGAGACTTGCGATGCTTTCGTTCTTCCGGACTTCGCGTCGTATCGGCTAGAACGTGCGGTGCTTTTGCTCGTGACCGGCGTAGTCGCTTGGCTTTGGCACTTGCGTTGCTTTGGCGCGGGCTTTACCGGGGCTTTTGCTTCGGCTTCTTGCGTGGGCTTTCGCTTCAGCGTCGACTCGATCTTCTTCTCGAACAGCGGTGGCTACTTTTTCAATGCTTCTGGCTTTCTCGATGGTTTGAGTGTCGGCTTAGCTTCTCCTCTTCTCCGAGCTTCTTTGGCGTGACCGGAGTCGAAGGGCACTTTGAAGATGGCAGGGGTAGCACCGATCTTCGTGCGACGGTTGTAGCACCGGCTTTGCTTCGAAGGTGACGGGTGTAGCGACGCTTCGGGTGTTCCTCTCCAAGCTTTCTTCTTCGTGGATGGAGCGGGCGTTTATCGAAGGCGACGGGGTGACGACGCTTCGGCCTTCTTCTCCAGACTTTTGGGCTTGATCGGAGTCGAAGGTTTGTTGGAGCCGACGAGGTAGTGCCGCTCCGTGCTTCTTCTCCGGGCTTTGGAGCTTGATCGGAGTTGAAGGTTTGTTGGAGCCGACGGGGTAGTGCCGCTCCGAGATTCTTCTCCGGGCTTTGGAGCTTGATCAGAGTTGAAGGTTTGTTGGAGCCGACGGGGTAGCGCCGCTCCGAGATTCTTCTCCGGGCTTTGGAGCTTGATCGGAGTTGAAGGTTTGTTGGAGCCGACGGGGTAGTGTCGCTCCGAGCTTCTTCTCTGGCCCTTACTTCTGGCGTCTTCGGAGTCGAAGGGTCTTCTTCTCCGAGCTTTCTTCTTCGTGCACGGAGTCGAAGGCTTGATCTTCTTGTGCAAGGGTCTTCACGTTGATGAGGGCTTTCAGTGGACTAAGCCGGTCCCGAAGGGATAGGCTTGCCCGTGCCTCGTGAAGCCTTGGGTCGATGAAGAAGCGTCTCCTCTTCCGCAGAGCTCCCTTGCTTCGTCTTCAGCTTACGATTTTTTCGACCCTTGAGCCTTCCCCTCCCCCTCTATTTATAGGCAAAGGGGAGGGGAGAGATATGGAAAGTTTTTAATTTTAAATCCCGTTAATATCTCTCTCATAATTATCCAAGATTTATTCATCCATTGATGAGGGGAATAAGTCTTTATTCGTTTTTCTTTTCTGACGGGGTAATTATGGCTGAATTTTGCACACGAAATCGATGGCGACCCAGCTCTTCTTCTTGTCCGTCGGATCGAGGGATCGGCGCAGATCCACGTGTGGGTAGACGTCATGCGCAACCTCCCCCCGCGCATGGCAATAGTTCTTTCCTTTTCTTTCTTTTCTTTCCTTTTTTTTTCTTTCCTTTTTCTTTTCGTTCTTTTCTTTTCTTTCTTTTTCTTTCTTTTTCCTTTTCTTTTCTTTTCTTTCCTTTTCTTTCTTTCCTTTTCTATCTTTTTCCTTTCTTTTATTTCCTTTTTTTTTTCTTTCCTTTTCTTTCTTTTTTTTTTTCTTGCAAGGCCGGTCGGCCCCCATGGGGGTTCGGGTCCCTAGTAGGGGCCGGTCGGGTGGGCCCCACTTAAGGGTGGGCCCACCCGGTTTCCTTGTCGGGCGCGAGTCGGGTCCGGGTCCGCATTGATGTGTGCTAGTCGGGTCCGAGTCGGAGTGTGGGTCGGGTTTGTATCCGCGTAGGTGCACGCAAGTTGGGTCCGGATTAGACAAAATTCGTGTGTCTACATCTACTCTAACTTCGGTGAAAGACGGACAGATCACAGCCTACTCTGAAAAGAAGAAGAATAGATCGTGGGTGGTGGCAGGTCCGGTGGGCTTAGCCGTAATTGTTGCCGGCATTGGCTGCATTCTATATATTCAACGGCGGCCGTGGATGAAGCAGGGAGGGGGGGAGGAGGAGGAGGAGGCCGACATAGGGCTGGATCGATCCATGGAAGATAAGCTTGAGAAGGGAATCGGTTTTCCGAGGAAATTCACCTACAAAGAGCTGGTTGCGGCAACCAAGAACTTCAGGGAGGACGAGAAGCTCGGGCAAGGGGGGTTCGGAGGGGTGTTCATGGGGGTCTTGAACGGCGAGAAGGTGGCGGTCAAGAAGACATCGAGGGGGTCGAGGCAGGGGAAAAAGGAATACGTGTCGGAGGTGACGGCGATAGGCCGGCTCCGGCACCGAAATCTGGTGAGGCTGATCGGGTGGTGCCACGGGCGCGGCGAGTTCATGCTGGTCTACGAGTACATGCCCAACGGGAGCCTCGACAGGTACCTCTTCGGCAAGAGGGCGCCGCTGGGGTGGGCGGCGCGGTACCGGATTGCGCACGGGCTGGCGGCGGCGCCGCTGTACCTACAGGAGGAGTGGGAGCAGTGCGTGGTGCACCGGGTCGTGAAATCCAGCAACGTAATGCTGGACTCTGGGTTCAACGCGCGGCTAGGGGATTTCGGGCTGGCGAGGCTGGTGGACCACGGGGTCAGCTCGCAGACAACGGTGCTGGCCGGGACGATGGGGTACATGGCGCCGGAGTGCGTTGCGACGGGGCGGGCGAGCAGGGTGTCGGACGTGTACAGCTTCGGGGTGGTGGCGCTTGAGATCGCGTGTGGAAGGAAGGCGGTGGATGCGATGGCCGAGGAGGAGGAGGTGAGCCTGGTGGAGTGGGTGTGGGGGCGGTACGGGAGTGGGCAGGTGGTGGAGGCGGCGGACCGGAGGCTCGGCGGGGGGTTCGACGAGGGGGAGATGGAGCGGCTGATGGTGGTGGGGCTGTGGTGCGCACACCCGGACCAAAGGTCGCGGCCGACGATGCGGCAGGCGATCCAGGTGCTGACGACGCATGCCCCGCTGCCGAGCCTCCCAGCGGCGGTGCCGAGATTGATTTACTACTCGTCGCCGTTCGATATGCGGAACTTCGCGTACACCAGCACCAGCTCCGGAGGGGAGTTGGGGACAACGCTGGGGAGCGGTTGCTTCTGCAGCCGATGGAACGCCGCCGTGGCCGCGTCCGCCTCTGCCTCCGCCTCCGCCTCCGCCTCCCAGACCTCTTCAAGTGCCTCCTCGCCCGATTCTCACGCGCACTTGATTGATGGATCTAGTTAGGGCCGATCCAAGTTTTTGATGGAGCGAAGTGTTTTTTTTGGGGGGGGGGGGGGGGGGGATTTAGTGAGCCGTCTGTAGGGGTGTAAAAAAAGTCCACAGGTCTGAACCCGGCCCGAAAGTCAACAACCCGAACCAGGCCCAGCCCGACTAGGCCCCAAAGCACCATGGGCCAGGCTCGGGCCACCATTCTGAGCCCGCAGCCCGGCCCGAAACGAAGCCCGAAAGTCCGGTCCGAAAACCCGATCATAACACTATATATATATATATATATATATATATAGAGAGAGAGAGAGAGAGAGAGAGAGAGAGAGAGAGAGAGAGAGAGAGAGAGAGAGAGAGAGAGAGAGAGAGAGAATACGGGATATGAGCTGACAGCTTATTTGAACATTTGAGATGTCATCTCCTAACCATCCGATTCAAATCAGCAGCCGTCCGTTTTATTTAAAAAAAAAAACAGCTGTCAGCCACTCACTCTCTCTCTCTCACAGCTCATACACTCTCTCTCCTCTCCTCTCTCTCTCTCTCTCTCTCTCTCTCATTCGTGAAGCTCAACCCGGCCCCGACAGTGCCACCGGAAGGGGTGACCCCGACGCCGTCCACCGGCAGCCGGAAAGGGTGACCCCGACGCCATCCACCGGTAGTGCCTCCGGCTCCGGCAGTGCCACCGGCAGTGACTCCGGCTCCGTCCACCGGCAGCCTCCTTCTCCTCCCCCTCCGGCGACCGGCAGCCTCCTTCTCTCTCTCTCACTTCCTGGTTCGCTGACCGCGGCCCAACCCCCGGCAGCCTCCTTCTCCTCCCCCTCCGGCGCGGATCCAGTACCGGCGCCGTCGCAGTTCATCCCGTTCTCGTCCGGCAGCGGCTCCCTCCGGCAGCAGCCCCGAAGGGGCGCCGGAAGGTTTTGGGGTTGGGGCTGCTGCCGGAGGGACCCGCTGCCGGACGGAGAAGCCGGATCTGCCACCGGAGGGGGAGCCGGTGCCGGAGGGGGGAGCCGGCCGGCGTCGAGGATGATGGCTGCAGCTCGCCGGTGCCGGATGGGGGAGCCGGTGCCGGAGGGGGAACCGGGCCGGAGGTGGTCGGGTGGATCTCGAGCTCGAGATCGAGAGAGAGAGAGAGAGAGAGACCGAAACACATGGTTTTTTTTTTTTTTTATCAACGGATGTGATGGGCAATCGGACGGCTGTGTGCTGACAGCCCAAAATAAGAAATGGGCTGTCAGCTTATTTCCCGTATTATATATATATATATATATATATATATATATATATATATATATATATATATATATATATATATATATATATATATATGCTAAAATGCGGCGTGCGGTGCGTGCGGGTCGCACCGCAGCCGTCTGATGCACACCTGCGTGCAACGCACGCACCGCAGCGGTGCATCAGACGGCTACGGTGTGGCGCCGCACGCACCGTACGCCGCACCCTAGCATGCCTCTCTCTCTCTCTCTCTCTCTCTCTCTCTCTCTCTATATATATATATATATATATATATATATATATATATATATATATATATATATATATATATATATATATATATATATATATATATATATATATATATATATATATATATATATATATATATATATATATAAGGTTCGAAATCTCCATTTCGGTGGAAATTTCGACCTTCTGGAAAATGGAAATATTTCGTGGAAATATTTCGACAGTGTGAAAATATTGTGATTTGATGGAAATGGTGAAAATATTGATTTTTTAATGGAATTTTTGAATGAAACTCTGGATAGTCATAAACCAAGTATAGATACACACTTTAGAACACTCAGATAATATTTGCACCCTATCTATGGGTTTCGAGCTTGATATAACATGTATTCTATACATATTGGGCTGATAACCAGTAAACTGGAAAATATAAACTTCATCAACTTCATATATTTACATATATTTACATTGTTTACATCATGAATAATGCATCACTCTTCTTCACTCGTCCAAGTAATCTCTTCTTCGCTCATCCAACTAAAGTCATCATCATCAGCCGCTCCTGATGCACCACTGTAGCCTCCGACTGACAGACTAGGTCCACTGCCACTAGCATCATGAACAGATTGCGTCGGCATCCATTATCTCTCAGCACGCTCTCACTGGGTCCTTCTTGAATCTAAGACCGCCTGTCGATATTGCGCTCTCTCCTCTTCTGTCTTAATATCTGGTGGGTACTCGATATCATCATGTGAACGACCCCTGGTTGATAGAGTGGTAGTATGTCTGGCCTCCTCGATCCGTTTCTTCTTCTTCTTCAGATTTTTAGGGGTTCGAACCTGAACTCCTTTATATTCTCCACTCCTCAATAGAGTGCGCATGGTTACTCTGACTTCAAGAGGAGCCTTCAAGCACTCTGCGACATCGGGGAAGCAGCCGGCGAGGTGTTGCTTCAACCGTGTAACACCTCCACTACCGATCTTTTTGCCACAATATGCACACTGTGACTTTTGCTTTTTTTCGTCCAAGGGAAACCCATGCTGCCAACCTATGTCTTTTGAACTGGAATCCCTATGCGGGGGCGGTTGGGAGGCCATCTGTAAATGAGAAAAAATAATATTGATAAAGTTAAATAATAACTCTATACAATCTAATATTGTGGAATTTTAAGTAGGCAAGTAGCATATATTTCTTTACATGATATACAGATACATCTCTTTCTAATATTAATAAGAATAAAAAAAGTATAGATTAAAACGGAAACAATCCAAATGATGCATCAAATACTTGACTAAAAATACAGATTAAATAACCAAACGTACATAAGAAAGAAGGATACATCAAAATATAAAGGAACATAAAATCTATTGCCAAAATGATCGACGGCCCGGCTCATAATCATTTCTGGGATCTTGCCTCCGGTAGATCGATGCAAGGTATTCCGTGCAATAATGATGCCATGTCATATATCGATGATGCCACTCTGTAAACTCTCTCACATACTGTTGATACTCCGATACCGACACACCAACCAAATATCCAATCATCGGATATTGTGTATAAACAGCGATTGTGACACCTCCATCTACATGAGGATATACAACTGCACTTTCAGTCATCGGCTGATGATATCCATATGGCCTATATGGATATAGTCCATAGCTCTGAGGTTGAGAAACATAAGAATTATCGCTTTGGTCAGGATATCCATATGGCTGGCCATGACTATAATATGGATTTCTAGACTGGTCATGACTATAATATAGATCACTAGCTTGCCCTTGACCATAATTGTATCCGCCACTGCTCGTGCTCATCGCATCAAATTGAGACGATAAAGAATCAATCTCATGACTCCAACGAGTAGATATGGAGCTACCTCTATCAGTTTGCCTAGGTCCACCTCGTCTACGCTCATATTGCTTCTGCCTTTTCTCTTACGGTGCACCATGATCACTGTCCTGAGTAGCATGATCGAAGTGAGCCTCTGCAGTAAATGGGCTCAACGGTCTCTGTGATGCCGATACACCTTGTGTGTCATGCCTTCCCTGACTAGCACTGCCCCCACCACCACCACCACCATAAGAAATATCAGCACCACCGTGACTACCATGACTATCATCGTCGTCATCATCATCGTCATCGCCGCTAGGAGTTTGCGTCTCCTTTTCGCCTATATTATCCCGCACATGGGTAGATAAAGCATCAATATCAACACCCATCTCTGAGGCAATGTATGTGCTCGGTCTTCCTGACGGGGTATCCATGGTTGGAGATCCTAACTCCTTAACCCACTGATACAGCAGATCCTCCTCTTCATCATCAGTAAAAATATCACTGAGATCGATCGGCGCCATATCTCTTTCCTCTCCTTCTCTCATATTCTTTATCATGAGCCTTAAGTTGTAATGGACCCGTACAAGCTTTTCCAACCTCTCATGTCCTAGCCTGTTTCTTCTTTTGCTATGGATCAATCCAAATGTGCTCCAATTACGCTCACACCCTGATGAGGATGCAGTCTGTGAAAGGACTCGAACTGTAACTTTGCGTATGCTAGGGACCGAAGTGCCATAAGTCACCCACCACTCGGCTGCATGAATAAAAATTTATGTTGAAAATTAATTATGCTGATAATTACGCTCACACCCTAATTTATATTCACTATTAAAGTATTATACCTGGCTGCGAAAGAAGTCTCCCACTTATTGCAGCCAGTGTTGCAAAGCTACCCATCGCATCTCTAAATATCTTCAACTGCATATGCATTTGAAGATTTAAGTTAACAGTCATGTTTTTGTCTTAATTTCCATTTAGAAAATTAGAGGTATTTACCTCACTAAGGTATGTTGCTTGCTCTTGAGGATTCGATAACAACTTGGCTACCACTTCTTGAAGCCCCTGAATAAGATCATCACGTATTCCAAGATCTTGGGAATAATGATACATCGGTTTTAGATAGAACGCTGCGGGATTAAATAATTTGTGTGGTTAAAATGGTGTAAATTCATCAAATATAAATGGCTTGATAAATGGAAGTGATTTTTACCAGCCTTTTGTAATGGATGTGCCAGCTGCTTTGTCCATCTTTTCTCAATAATACCTGTGGGTGCAAAAATTGTACCGGATCAGATCAGAGCAGCATGGGCCCACGCAACGGCCCAAATGGGTAAGCCCGCCTGGGCTCACATGGGCCCACTCTACGAGGCTCGCAGATCAAGCCCTACCCCTTATTGGGCCCGAACAACGGCCCAATAAGGGCCCAGCAAGGAGGCCCAGAACCAGTGCCACGTCATCAACGCCACGTCATCACTGCCATATCGGGCACATGCCTACGCTATATAAGGACCCCCAAGGCATCCAGGAAGGGGGTTGGTCATTCGATCAGAGGAAGAGAGGATCCAGAGCCAGAACCAGAGCCCTCTATTCTCCTCACCTTGTTCTCTTCTAGTTGCTCCGTGCAACCCCACTGTACGAAGCTTCTCTCGGCCTGTCGAGAGAACGCTCAACCCTTTATATTCAAATTATAGTGAAGATCAGGTGGCACCTCTCGCCCGGAGACGTAGGTCGTAAGGCCGAACTCCGTCACCAATCCTTGTGTCATCGCTCTTTATTCTCTCTATCTATTCTCCCATCTCTCTAACTCTACAAACAATCCAATTCAATCAAGGCTGTGGGGGCGGGATTCTCGATCAAGGCGGCTTGGAAATTTCCCCCCATAATCTTTGGCGCCGTCTGTGGGATATCGATAGAGGTCTTACCCACACCTCTACCGACTCCTATTCAGCTTGTGGTGACGAGCCACAAGTCCTCCTCCAAATCAACCTCAAAGCCATCATCATGCCGACATCAACACGCTCGATGGTGAAGGCCAGCACTAACCCACCAAAGGCGGGTGCTAAACGAACAAACGATATTCTAATCGAAGAAGAACAAGAAGTCTCGATTGCAACCAACCGAAGAAATATTCGGGAGCGGCTGGGGCCGCAAGGCAGCCATCCAGAAGGGCACAGCGATCGGCGAGACCCGTCATCCCCGAGGCGACGATCCAGCAAAGAGCACGCCACCCAAGAAGATAACGGTTCAGCTACATACCAAATTTCGGCTGCTGATTTCCAGTGCTGAACCTCCTCAAGAGGAACACAGCCCTCGAGCAAGAGATGGATTCCCTAAAGAAGGCGGTTGAAAGAGCAGGGGTTGTGGCCCGCAACTCTCTAGCTACTCATGAAGACCAACCAAGGACTTGCCCAGCCGTGAGTCATCATCTTGAAAAACCACATGTGCCGCGTACCGATAGGCGTCAGGTATCCACACAAGCACCAAGGCAAACGGTGTGGGATCGCCTCGACGTCAACGGTGCGCCCAGCTATCGCGGAGAAGGATCACTTCAGTCAACAGGGTCTACTAGACATTCTATCCCTTCGCACGCGAAAGCAACAAATGCCCGTGAGCTGCTCAACCGACTAAGGCATACTGCCGATGTGGGACGCCGCCATGAAGACCGTAGGCAGCTAATCACCTCGGTGGGGCCACTGCATCCCCAGGTTCTAGTAACCCCATTTCCTATGGGTTGGCGAACACCGAGCCTGCCACAATTTAACTGCATCAAGGGAGACCCTGCTCTCCATATCCTAGCCTACAAGCAGGCCCTGACGCCGTATGAGTATGAGAATCATATCCTTTGTCGTATGTTCGCAGGAAGCCTCGAGGGACCTGCCCTCGACTGGTACTACACACTGCCTACCGGTACGGTGGCCACATTCAAAGAGTTGGCTGAACTCTTCATGGACCATTATCGGCTAAACTTAAAGCCGGAAAAGAAGCTGGATACACTCTACCGGCTGAAGATGGGCTCCGATGAGTCTCTAAGGAGCTTCACGATGAGGTTTCGTAATGAGCACTCTGAGCTCACCGATCGGTCCCAGAATGAGGAGGCCATCATGCTGGCATTCCAGAATGCTATCCGGCCAGAGCTCCACGTCTACACCGACTTCATCCGATACCCTCCCAGTACGTTAGAGGCAATGTTCAAGCGCGTACAGCGGGAGATAGAGGTGGAAGACAATCAGCAGGCTAGAAGACTACGCGAGCCCCGCGAGTATCGTGACTCCCGACATAAGAAAGATGATGAAGCTCCTAATGAAGCACGCTACAAGAAGTCTGCCCATGCTGCGTCCGACCAAAAGGCCCAGGCCAAAAGGTACAATGAAGATCCGAAAGCCCCTCCAGCAGAGAAGAGGCGAACTCCAAGGGAGCAAAGGGTGTTCACTGAGCTGAACACCTCCATTGAAGACATCTTCGCCTACTTACAGAACGAGCCCTTTTGCAAGTGGCCACAGCCTCTCCCTCCAAATTTCGACCAGGCAGGAGATACGACAGCCTACTGTGAGCTTCATCGCAGCCATGGCCACCCAACCTCTACATGTCGGAAGCTAAAACATCACATCGAAGACCTGATCCAAGAAGGGCGGCTCGATGGCTACCTCGCTAATAAGGAACCAAGTCGAGAGTAGGAGAGGTTGCAGCAGTGGAGAAAAGAAAGTCAATGTAATACGTGGATGCCGCGGGGCAACCTCTGAAAAAGTGTAACTGCAAATTTGTTATATCAATAAAGTGTCCTTTTTTTCTCAAAATCAAATCTCTCGAAGTTCGATTCCACCATATTAAGGCAAAAAAAAAGCTCCTGGCAAACCAGGTCAACCAAAGACCTTCGATTCCGCCCATTCAAGTCGGAAGCTCGAAGGCAATTCGGCTACGCCCTCTCGAGGCTAAAGTCCGATAAAAAGGCTCCTGGCAACCCAGGTCAACCAAAGACCTTCGATTCCGCCCATTCAAGTCGGAAGCTCGAAGGCAATTCGGCTACGCCCTCTCAAGGCTAAAGTCCGACAAAAAGGCCCCTGGCAACCCAGGTCAACCAAAGACCTTCGATTCCGCCCATTCAAGTCGGAAGCTCGAAGGCAATTCTGCTACGCCCTCTTGAGGCTAAAGTCCGATAAAAAGGCCCCTGGCAACCCAGGTCAACCAAAGACCTTCGATTCCGCCCATTCAAGTCGGAAGCTCGAAGGCAATTCGGCTACGCCCTCTCAAGGCTAAAGTCCGATAAAAAGGCCCCTGGCAACCCAGGTCAATCAAAGACCTTCGATTCCGCCCATTCAAGTCGGAAGCTCGAAGGCAATTCGGCTACGCCCTCTCGAGGCTAAAAGTCCGATAAAAGGCTCCTGGCAACCCAGGTCAACGAAAGACCTACGATTCTGCCCATTCAAGGCGGAAGCTCGAAGGCAATTCGGCTACGCCCTTTCAAGGTGAAAGTCAGATAAAACGCTCCTGACAATCCAGGTCAAGCTAAACTATCAACTATACTCATCTGAGGCGATGAGAATAAGTCCGAGGTGACCAGTACCTCGGCACTCTACAAGCCCAAGGCCCAGCCCTTGGCACTCGAAGACAAAGCCCGAGGCGATCAATGCCTCGGCACTCTACAAGCCCAAGGCCCAGCCCTTGGAACTCGAAGACAAAGCCCGAGGCGATCAATGCCTCGGCACTCTACAAGCCCAAGGCCCAGCACTTGGCACTCGAAGACAAAGTCCGAGGCGACCAACGCCTCGGCACTCTACAAGCCCAAGGCCCAGCCCTTGGCACTTGAAGACAAAGTCCGAGGCGACCAATGCCTCGGCACTCTATAAGCCCAAGGCCCAGCCCTTGGCACTCGAAGACAAAGTCCGAGGCGACCAACGCCTCGGCACTCTACAAGCCCAAGGCCCAGCCCTTGGCACTTGAAGACAAAGTCCGAGGCGACCAACGCCTCGGCACTCTACAAGCCCAAGGCCCAGCCCTTGGTACTTGAAGACAAAGTCCGAGGCGACCAATGCCTCGGCACTCTACAAGCCCAAGGCCCAGCCCTTGGCACTCGAAGACAAAGTCCGAGGCGACCAACGCCTCGGCACTCTACAAGCCCAAGGCCCAGCCCTTGGCACTTGAAGACAAAGTCCGAGGCGACCAACGCCTCGGCACTCTACAAGCCCAAGGCCCAGCCCTTGGCACTTGAAGACAAAGTCCGAGGCGACCAACGCCTCGGCACTCTAGAAGCCCAAGGCCCAGCCCTTGGCACTTGAAGACAAAGTCCGAGGCGACCAATGCCTCGGCACTCTACAAGCCCAAGGCCCAGCCCTTGGCACTCGAAGACAAAGTCCGAGGCGACCAACGCCTCGGCACTCTACAAGCCCAAGGCCCAGCCCTTGGCACTTGAAGACAAAGTCCGAGGCGACCAACGCCTCGGCACTCTACAAGCCCAAGGCCCAGCTCTTGGCACTTGAAGACAAAGTCCGAGGCGACCAACGCCTCGGCACTCTACAAGCCCAAGGTCCAACCCTTGGCACTTGAAGACAAAGCTCAAGGCGACCAACGCCTCGGCACTCTACAAGCCCAAGGCCCAGCCCTTGGCATTCGATGACAAAGTTCGAGACGTCGCCGATATATTGGCATTCGATCAAAAGTCCAAACTTAGTCTTGTCACTCAGGTCTAAGCATTAGATTGTCAATGGCCATCACCTTTTCTCGACGACTAACGGTTCCAAGCCGGTCAGGGGGTGGTTGGTCTGACTCTGTCAATGCGTGTCTCCACACTGGTGCAGTCGACGGTGGGTAACACGGGGTAAAACGGTGCTTCCTTGATCCTGGCCAAGTCAACACCCTCGCGTGACCGTAGTACCTGATGAATACAGTAACCAGGTACGGTAATACATTGGGTGAAGACCGGCTGGCCATCATGCGGTGTCATCCTAGATTATCTCTAAGAAACTCCCTCGAATGTAGCATTGTCCCTTGCCGACATCCTCGCGCACCAGCGTTTTACCGAAAAAGTGTCGGTTTCAAAAGGGGCTGAAATTCAAAAAATACACTATTTTCAATACCGACACTTTTTGGCCTCTTCTAGCAGCCCCAATAATGGGGTGTCGGCACCAACAAGCAGCCCCCCCTCGGTTTCGCACAAAAAAACCGAGTGGGAAGGGGGTGACGGTACACCATCAGCGGCACACCCCTCGGTTTCGTCAGAAAACCGAGAGGGGGTGTGTGTCGGCATCAACAAGCAACCCTCCCTCGGTTTCGCACAAAAACCGAGTGGGGAAGGGGTGACGGCACACCATCAGCGGCACACCCCTCGGTTTCGTCAGAAAACCGAGAGGGGGTGTGTGTCGGCATCAACAAGCAACCCTCCCTCGGTTTCGTACAAAAAACCGAGTGGGAAGGGGGTGACGGTACACCATCAGCTGCAACCGCCCCTCGGTTTCGTCAGAAAACCAAGAGGGCGTGTGTGTTGGCATCAACAAGCAGCCCCCCTCGGTTTCGCACAAAAACCGAGAGGGGGTGTGTGTCGGCATCAACAAGCAACCCCCCCTTGGTTTCGCACAAAAACCGAGTGGGGAGGGGGTGACGGCACTCCATCAGCACACCTCTCGGTTTCGTCAGAAAATCGAGAGGGGGTGTGTGTCGGCATCAACAAGCAACCCTCCCTTGGTTTCGCACAAAAACCAAGTGGGGAAGGGGCGATGGCATACCACCAGCGTCTCACCCCTCGGTTTTGCACAAAAAACCGAGTAGGGAAGGGGTGACGGCGCGCCATCAGCAGCCCACCTCTCGGTTTCGACATAAAACCGAGAGGGGGGGTGTATGGCATCAATATCATCCCACCCCTTTGGTTTCGTCAGAAAACCGAGAGGGGGGGTGCTCGGTGTCATCCACACACGATGATCAGCCAAAGACGAAGAGTTATCTTCCATTGGGTTGGTTGAATAGCATCTCCACCAAACCTATTGAGTTGGTTGTACAAACTTCACAAGCAAAATTCCTCCTTCTTATCTGGGGGTGGACTCGTGGTAACCGCCGCGTCATCGCTAGGACCTGACTGCAGTCCCTAGTGAATACAGTAACTAGGTGCAGTTGGGTGTCGAACAGAGACGGATGAGTTACCGCGTATCGATGCCTCTTCAAGACGCGCGTAGGACACTCGGCCAATGCGTTCTTTAGAGTCATCTCTTTATGAAGGTGATTACCGAAAAAGTTACTCGTCAAGGTGTGCGATGTTTCACGTCCACTTTGATCGATTTTTTGGCGCCTACGCAACGGCACCTTATACGCATTGACCCGACTTGTGTATGAAAAGTTACGGCTGCCGGAAGTTTACAAGGGTCTTATCTTCTATAACAGGCTTCGAAAAAGTTACACGTCAAGGTGTGCGATGTTTCACGTCCACTTTGATCGATTTTTCGGCGCCTACACAACGGCACCTTATACGCGTTGATCCGACGCACGTGTGAAAAGTTATGGCTGTCGAAAGTTTTAAAAGTCTTTTTCTCTGAATACATGTATTGGAAATGTTACACGCAAAGGTGCCCGACGCTTTACGCCCACTTTAACCAGTTTTTCAGCACCAACGCAACGGCATATCATACGCATTGATCCGGCTCACGTATGAAAAACTGCGACAGTCGAAAGTTTTCGAGTTCATTTTGTTCAAAGACTAGCATCAGAATAATTCACGGTAATGACGGTTACGCTCACGCCCTCAATTTGGTGTGTTACGCGCCCAACTCCTAGCAGGCCGAGCGCCGGGTATGAAAGAAGAACTTGCACCTCTCCCGGCCCGTGCGTAGGTGCTCTTGGCGACAACCGATCAGAATGGGAATAGGGGGCCGAATGAACCAAACACACTCCCGCATATTCTCCTCATGTAATTCGTCACGCGACGGCGATGACGAACTGAACTCGTCCTCCCCCTCCGCGCACTCCGTCTCGCAGCGGACCGAGGCGACCCCTCCGTGCGCGCTGTCTCGCAGTGACCCGAGGCAACCCCGCGTGTTCTCTTCACAGCAGCCCAAGCCAACCCAGAGGACGATGGTGTTCCGGACCCACCAGGAGGTCTCCCGGTTCTACGAGCGCTACGCTCGCCGCGTCGGCTTCGGCGTCTCCGTCCGGCGATCCTCCTTCACCGAGGAGGGCAGCTGCCTCTACCTCGGCCTCATTTGCTGCAAGGGCGGCCGCAGCCGCCCCGAGCCCAAGTTCCGGAGGCGCACCTCGGTGACCACCAACTGCCCGCCCGCATCCGGGTCAAGCTCTAGGGCGACGGCCTGCTGCACCTCGAGCAGGCCAGCCTCGACCACAACCACGCCGTCAGCCCCTCCATGGCCCGGTTCCTCAGCTACTACCGCAACCTCTCCGGCGTCGCCAAGAATCGCTCCCGCCGGAACGCAGACGACGGCGACGGCCGCCGGACGAGCCCGGCACGGCGCACATCGACCGGCTGGCGGGTGCGCTCGAGGAGCTGCTCTTCGGCGAGAGCCACTGCCGGAGCTTCGTCAAGCGGGGACGGCTCAGGCTCGCGGAGAGCGACGCGAAGGCCCTCCGCCTTCTGGGCTGACGCCAAGATGACCTCGTCACGCTCGACACGACCTACGTCTCCTGCCGTGCCTCCTGCCGCGCCAGCCAGAGCTCGGTCTAAGCTGCACCACCGAGCCGCTACCGCACCCACTCCCGCACCAACCAGTACCCGGCAGCATGTGCACCATCGCCGGCCTACGCACCCGAGCCCGGCCGCCATCAGTGCGCCGCACCCCAGCCCGCGGCCGCCTGACGCCAAGCCCGACGGCCCGGCCCGCGCCCCGCTGGCTCCCCGCAGTCATCACCACCAGCCGCACCGGCTCGACCTCCGCCGCTCCTGCGCTGGCCCGCGCGATCTGGCCTCGACCTCGCACCGACAGCGCCCCCCGCCGTGCCTCCTGCTACCTTGACCCGCGCAACCCGGCCTCGACCAAGCGTTGGCGCCGCCGCCCGCCGTGCTCCCTATGTGAGCTGCCGTGTCGCGCGAACCAAACAGAGCAAAAAAAAAAAAAAAAATAACACAGAGGAAAGCTGCTCTTTCACCGAACAGAGGAAAGGAAAGAGAGAGAGAGGACACTGCTCTCTCTCACGTGAATGACAACCAGAATAGACAGAGAGAGAGGGGCGTCCGCTCTCACACGCGGGTCAAAGCCAAAGAAAGGGGAAAGAGAGAGAGAAAGGAAAGACAGAGAGAGAGGGACGTCCGCTGTCCCGTTCGAGTCAAAGCCAAAGAGGAAAGAGAAAGTAGAGAATGGAAAGAGAGAGAGAAAGGAAAGGGAGAGAGAGAGCGACGTTTGCTCTCATCCGAGTCAAAGCCAAAGAAGAAATAAAGAGAAAAGATATTCCCTCACCAAACGGGTCTCGGTACCCTCTCGGTAACCACTCGGTATGCTCTCGGTACCCACTCGGTATGCACTCGGTACCCTCTCGGTACCCACTCGGTCGGAAAACGCACTACCTTTTCGGAAACACCCCCTTGCAAAACCGAGACTTTTTGGCTTGCACCAAAAGGGTCTCGGTAACCACTCGGTATGCTCTCGGTACCCACTCGGTATGCACTCGGTACCCTCTCGGTATCCACTCGGTCGAAAAACGCACTGTTTTTTCGGAAACACCCCCTCGCAAAACCGAGACTTTTTGGCTCGCGCCAAAAAGGGTCTCGGCATCGGCGGAAGAAGGCCCTGCTAATACGAACCGCGGCACCGACAACCCTCGCCAACCGCGCCAGGATCCTAAAGCGTTTGCACCATGGAATCCCAGCCGACCCAGGGGGTCCTGACCCGACTGGGAGGGGGTAACTGTGGGTGCAAAAATTGTACCGGATCAGATCAGAGCAGCATGGGCCCGCGCAACGGCCCAAATGGGTAAGCCCGCCTGGGCTCACATGGGCCCACTCTACGAGGCTCGCAGATCAAGCCCTACCCCTTATTGGGCCCGAACAATGGCCCAATAAGGGCCCAGCAAGGAGGCCCAGAACCAGTGCCACGTCATCAACGCCACGTCATCACTGCCATATCGGGCACATGCCTACGCTATATAAGGACCCCCAAGGCATCCAGGAAGGGGGTTGGTCATTCGATCAGAGGAAGAGAGGATCCAGAGCCAGAACCAGAGCCCTCTATTCTCCTCACCTTGTTCTCTTCTAGTTGCTCCGTGCAACCCCACTGTACGAAGCTTCTCTCGGCCTATCGAGAGAACGCTCAACCCTTTATATTCAAATTATAGTGAAGATCAGGTGGCACCTCTCGCCCGGAGACGTAGGTCGTAAGGCCGAACTCCGTCACCAATCCTTGTGTCATCGCTCTTTATTCTCTCTATCTATTCTCCCATCTCTCTAACTCTACAAACAATCCAATTCAATCAAGGCTGTGGGGGCGGGATTCTCGATCAAGGCGGCTTGGAAATTTCCCCCCACAATACCCAATATCCTGTCGGGATAACGAGCGGCTTTCTTTATAGCTTCTTTCATCAGATCAATAGCACGATGTAGATACCCCATGGTGGGTTTCTTATCCCCATCCACCATCCTCAGTACTTTCACAATAGGAGCTAAGATAGCGACAATTTCACGGACTTTAACCCAAAATGTCAAACTCCCAACCATGTCCTCGATATTTGTGGCAGCATATCGTCATGGTATTGTATCCACTCAGAAGAAGTAAACATTGCCCTAAGTTGATCTTTCTTATCGAGCAAGCTCTGTAGTGCAACATAGTTACTTGCAAATCTAGTGAGACCTGGTCTCATAATATCCCCCCCACACTTCTCTCTCATCATAGCAAGCACGAACAAGTGATTGTAGATATAATTCATAATTAATCTTGCATTCTTCATCAACTCCATCATGCTTTTCCTCTCCCCAATGTCCTTAAGTATCAGGTCTATACAATGAGCAGCGCAGGGGGTCCATAATAAGTTATAGCCTTCTGTATCCATGAGTGCCTTACCGGCTTTCATATATGCACTGTCATTGTCTGTGACAATCTGTACAACATACTCCTTCCCAATAGAATCTACTACTTCCTTTATTAAATTATACAAATATAAATGGTCCTTCACATATGCAGACGCATCAACTGATTTTAAAAAAATTATTTGACCATCACTGTATTCCATAAAATTTATCAATGACATGCATGTAGGACCTGTCCAGCCATCACACATGATGGTAACACCGTACTGTGGCCATTTTTTTTTCAAAGAGTTTATGTATTCCTGGAGGTCCTCATCCTCTTGGTCAAGTAAGGGGTTCATCAACTCGTACACACTTGGAGCTTTCACTCCGGGTCCACACCTACCAGCCTCATCAATTATTGTCTGGTAATAAGGATTATTGGCCACTGCATTAGATGCCAAACCCCCGTAGTGGACAAACCGTGCAATAAACTTGTGCAGCTTATTCTTAATTCCCTTCTTATGTACTATCTGAGGAATTGTAGGTTGGTTTGTGTCTTGTCCTCTACAAGCATAAGGATCAAAAGTTGACTGTGAGCCTGACCTTGTAGACTTTGACCGAAACAAGCTGCTAATACTCTTCCCTCTTTTGGTAGTACCACTAGCTCCGGAACCACCTCCCGTCTCCCGTACAGATTGACCAAAATTTAGCCTCGTCTGCTCTAACCTCTCTCTTGCTCCCTGTCCCACTCCTCAGGACGAGACATATTTCTTCCTAAGTTAAATGCTGGATCATCATCGTCAGAGATATCCTCTTCAATATGGATTGGGGCAGCTAGAGTCTCCCTAAACTGCTCCTCAGTCCTCCGTCTTTCAAGTGTCTTATCCTTGCTTGCTTTCAAAGTCTCCCTCATAAGTTCTCAAACCTCTATGGGACACTTAACACATTTCTCCACATTAGGGAATCCTCCCGCTAAATGTTGCTTCAATCTTGATACCCCCCCACCCTTAAGAATCTTCTGACAGTAATTACATTGGGACTTGGACTTGTCATCACCAACATCAACACCATGTTCCCACCTGATATCTTTTTTTCCTATTTTGTTGCAAATAAATAACATTTATACGATTTTATCAACCATGGTAATAATCAAGCACACAAATAATCTAAAAATTTATTGATTCAGTCTATTTCAACTTAACAGCTCCTAACTGTTTGAAGAGTACACCTAAGCCTCCAATCCGGTCTTATGAAACCAATTCGACCAGGTAAGCCCCCAGGTGAGTGGAGGGGTCACAATGGTCCCTCTTAAAAACCACTCTCATAGAACAGAAACTGTTACCCTCTTAAGGGACAGGGCTAGTCTAGACATCGATTTGATCAAAGAGTGGAATTGGTTCAACTTTTGGTGTTCTTCGTTCTATTGAGCTCGAAATCCCTAGGGTCAACATCTACGCAAATAAACAAATAATCAAGCACACCGTATATTTTCAAACAAATTAGACAATTTTTATTTTTATGCGAATCAATTTTACGTTTTGATTTTATAATATATTTTTTACGTTTTGATTTTATAATATATTTTTATGCGAATCAATTTTACTTTTAGAAATTCATTTATATGCAAGATTCATTTATATGCAAAATTTCTAACGTATATTACTTTTTGCTATATTACTAATTTATATTCAAAATTGCTAATTGCTAATGTCAAAGAAAAATAATATTATTTGAAAAAAAATTACCTACACTTATTTGCACTCCGAACACTCCGAAATCCTCAGACCTTTGCACTTCTTGCACTCTGAAATCAATTCCTTTGCACTCTAAAATCCATGCACACATCCCAAATAGATAGTAAGTAAGAGAGGGGAGAAAAAAGAGAAAACTATAAGAGAGAACAATTCAACACCACAAGCACCTTTTAGGCAAATATCACGGCACGTTTGCACTCCGAAATCAGCTTCTTTGCATCAAAAATCATAACAATCATTCACATAAACACACCAAAGAGAGAGTTAGTAATTCACAAGTTGTAATCTGAAACTACCTAGAACATTGGAAGACATCCCCGCTCATCATGCTTCAATAATTCAGAAAATGGTTTTGAAAACTGAGTTTATTTTATTACATTATTTATTTTAGAACAATTTCAAGCTTTGCTTTGAATTTGTCCACAGTTAAATCTTCCTCGAAAGCACACAGACCAAATATAGAAAAGATAAGATAAGGTTGCGGGCCTTGCGGCGTGTGGATGTGTGCACAAGTGGGTGGGTGTGCTTGCATGCTTCTGCTGGCATGTTTGTGTTTGTTTGCATCATTGTGTCTTCGTGTGTGTGTGTGTGCTTGTGGATGTGGTGCATCGAGCATGCTTGTGTTTGTGTGTGAGGATCTGGGTGTGCACTTAGAAAGCAGCTATCTCAACTCTTTTCTGGCACCATCATGGCATCATGTTTGAACTGCCAGTTGTGGGATTCTCTTGATTTTGAAAATACTTTATGCAAACGCAATTATGCCGACAGATGTTAGAGATTTTATATGCACATTATGCCGACAGATGTTAGAGATTTTATATGCAATAGCAATTATGCCTTTCACGTTCCCACTTTGCTTATTATGCTCTAAAGTAAACGATTTGATAACCAATATTATGCCTGTCATGTTCCCACTTTGCTACTACTAATATATGAATATATCATACATATGATTTCGAAAAAATGCTAAGTTTGAATCCGCAAAAATGCTCACACAAATCGCAGGCTTCGCAGCAATGATTTCGAAAAAATGCTAAGTTTGCAAGGTTCGAAATTACCCTCTTTGCATCCGAAATCGCAGGCTTCGCAGGCGCAGCAATGCTTTACCCAAATAGAGAGTAAGAGAGAGGGGGAGATCCGGCACCGTGAGAGAGAGCTAAGAAGAGAGACCAGAAGAGAGATCGTAGTGGGTAAAATAAAAGAGAAAAAAAAACTGGTTCGAAAGAGAGAGGGAGATGAAAGAGAGATTTCGCCAGGGTCTGCAAACCAAGACCAAAACCCGCTCAGTAAACCAAGCCCGAAAGCCCACAGGTTTAAATAGAATTTTAAAAAACGAGATTTCGCACAGTTCTCGGTGAAATTTCGCAAAATATCACGATGTTTCGCGAAATATCTCACCAAACCGTGAAATATCGCGACGATTAGACCCCGGGCCAGTCTCTTTCGGTCGCCCCACATGGGTGGGCCCCAGCTGTCTCGAAAGAGACAGGCCGCATGATATTTTGTGAAAAATCCGAAAAAAAACACAAAATATCGCGCGATATTTCGCTAGATATCGCACCGAAAAACGTCAGTCAGCTGTCGCTCTCGGCCGACCCACGTGGGTGGGCCCCAGCTGTCGGCGCGAGATTTCGCGACACATTAAATTTCGCGCGATATTTCGCGATATATCGCGGTCAACGATGGTTTCGTCGGTCGCCCTCTACGCAGCACGTGACGCGGGCCCCAGCTGTCCCCTCGATACTTCGTGATATTTCACGAGCTATAAATTTCGCTCGATATCTCGCGAAATATCGTGATATATATGTGATTTGCATTCCGTTCGAAACCGCAGGCGGGATTTCGTGCCGGGTTTTCAAAAAAACAAGATATTTCGCTATATTTTGTGAAATATTTCGAGATTTTGAACCTTGTATATATATATATAGAGAGAGAGGAATGTTAGAGTGAGCTATGAGCTACAGAAGGAGAAAATGAGCTACGATTATTTTGACCACCCTAGAAGTTTTGGAATTACGTGAAAATTGGTAGGTGTGTTGTCTATGATAACATGATCATCCTCACCAATTTTCAAGGAATTTCAAAACTTCTAGGGTCATCAAACGGTAGAAGCAAAATTAACGGTTACTACGGACGGTGGATAAAACTTCTACCGTTTGATAACCCTAGAAGTTTTGGAATTCCTTGAAAATTGGTGAGGATTATCATGTTACCTTAAACAACACACCCACCAATTTTCATGAAATTCCAAAACTTCTAGGGTGGTCAAAATGAACGTAGCTCATTTTCTCCTTCCGTAGCTCATAGCTCACTGTAACATTCCTCTCTCTCTCTCTCTCTCTCTCTCTCTATATATATATATATATATATATATATATATATATATATATATATATATATATATATATATATATATATATATATATATATATATATATATATATATATATATATATATATATATGGGGACGGGGAGCCTGGACCTCAGGTGCAGCGTTGAGGCTGCACCGGTCCCTGCATGTGTGCCACCTATCCCATAATCGGCGCCCGAATCGGCCCTCCAGAATTAAATCCCGCTTTTTGAACTGCAGCCGTCCGATCGCACGGAGCCTCAGCCGCCCGCACCGCACCAAGGCTCAGCCGTCCGATCGCATCGATCAAACGGCTCAAAAAATTTTCGCGGTTACTGTAGCCGCTACAGTAACCGCAAAATTGTTTTGAGCCGTTGGTTCCATGCGATCGGACGGCTGAAAGCATTATCGCGGTTACTGTAGCGGCTACAGTAACCGCGAAATGATTTTCAGTCGCCCGATCGCCTCGATCCAACGGTTGAGCCTTGGTGCGGTGCGGGCCTTGGTCCGTTGGATCGATGCGATCGGACGACTGAGCCTTGGTACGATGCGAGCAACTGAGGCTTTGGCGATCAGGCGGCTGAGGCTCCGTGCGATCGGACGGCTGCGGTTCAAAAAGTGGGATTTAATTCTGGAGGGCTGATTCAGGCGCCGATTATGGGACAGGTGGCACGCATGCAGGGACCGGTGCAGCCTCAACGCTGCACCTGAGGTCCAGGCTCCCCGTCCCCTGTATATATATATATATATATATATATATATATATATATATATATATATATATAGAGAGAGAGAGAGAGAGAGAGAGAGAGAGAGAGAGAGAGAGAGAGAGAGAGAGAGAGAGAGGAAACGGGAAATGAGCTGCCAACCCATTTTGACGAAATAGGCAGCCACCTATTTGAAACCCTTAGGAGTTTTAGAATGTGCTGAATTTTTGTAAGCATAAGCACCTTATCGTAGATAGAACACCCACAAAAAATCAGCCCATTCTAAGACTCCTAGGGGCTTCAAAAGTTAAGAGTTTTATTGAACGTCCGTTGTTACCGTTAATATGAAATGTAACATTTGATGCCCCTAAAAGTTTTAGAATGTGCTGATTTTTTGTGGGTGTGCTATCTAAGGTAAGATGCATATGCTCACAAAAAATCAGCACATTCTAAGACTCCTAAGAGTGTCAAATGGGTGGCTGCCCATTTCGCCGAAATAGGCCGCAAGCCTATACCTCGTATCCTCTCTCTCTCTCTCTCTCTCTCTCTCTCTCTCTCTCTCTCTCTCTCTCTCTCTCTCTCTATATATATATATATATATATATATATATATATATATATATATATATATATATATAATATTAAGTAAGTGTAGTACAGTGATTATAGATTTTGAGAATTGCCATCAGGTTCTGTGCTTGGCCTTTGAAGAATTTTTTTTATTAAACCACATGTTTTAACCCAAACCTGACCCGAAATTACCAATATATGTATATATTGGCCAGGCCCGGGCTCAGACCTTTGGCCGCAGCCCGGCCCGAGAAGTTCGACGGGCTACTCCGGGTTTAGCATATGTAGGCCCCGCCCCTTTTACACCCCCATCCGTCCGTGACAAAGGAGAAAAACTTTGGTATAACCGTGATACCATCTTAGCTGGCATCACGGATCAGTCACAAAGGCCCTAGCCAGCATCTTTCTTCATAATCGTCATTTAAATCAAAAAAACCGACATGATGTTATTTGGGCTGAGTGCTATGCACCTGGCACAGTGGCTACAATCGTGTGGCTATGATACACCTCAAGGGGTGTTCGGTGTTTGTGATTTGCTCATGATACGTTATAGCAAAGATTTTTTCCTAACAAAGGGACAGATTAAGCTAAAGGCCTGGAAAACTTGCGGAAGAAAATATCTTCTAATGTGTTTTAAATTTTTTTTGTAATGCTATTGAACCAATGAACACCAACCAGGCCAGATTTTCTTGCCTCCCTTGCACACTGCCTCGAGACCCCACCTCCTCCCTCATCACCGACGGTGGCTGCCGTTGGGCTAGGGTGCAATGCACCGGTCGCCATTGTCAGACTGGGGCGCGATCGATGCACCAATCGGAGCCCCACCTCCTCCCTGCCGTCGGGGTGGGGTGCGATGCACGATCAACAGTGGCTGCCATCGGGGTGGGGTACGATGCACAAGTCGAAGCCCCACCTCCTCCCTCCTCACTGGCGATGGTCGCGTTGAGCAAGAGATGGGAGAACAGAGACAGAAGAGGAGAGCATGAAAAGGGTAATTTTTGGTTTATTGAAAAAGGCAGGGACCTTATGCTAAGAGAGCTGCTATTGCCACACTAATTTTTGTTACCCAAACACTGTATGAATTTTTTTAATTATAAAATTACCCCCAAGTAAAATGACAAAAGCATCAAGTTTTTTTTTTCTATTCGAGACATGTTCGGCTAACCAGAGCCGAACAAGGTATAGTATGTTCGGCTGACCAGAGCCAAACATTATATAGTACGTTCGGCCGACCACGGTTGAACATACCGTACCATGTTTGGGCGGCCAAACGTATTGTACCATGTTAGGCCATGTTCAGTCAAATGTACTGTATAATGTTCGGCTCTGGTCGGCTGAACGTAAGGTTCGGATGCCGATAGACGACGTTCGAGAGAAAATCAATGAGGGGAGGAACCTACGACATCCAGGCGGGGGAGCTCGGGGAGGGGCGGAGAGCGGAGAGGAGCTTGTCGGAGCGGTTGATGGAGGAGATAGCGTGTTAGACGAAGAGAAAATCGACGGGAGGAGGAACCTACGGTGCATGGGCGGAGGAGCTCGAGAAGGAGATGAGCTTGGGGAGGGGGGAGAGTGGAGGGAAGTTCGTCAGAGCAATTGATGGAGGAGATATGGTGTTAGGATTTGGATGTGTGTGTGGAGTAATCTGAGGAAAAAGGCTAGTCTAGAGTTTTTTAAATTTAGAGGTGTGCAATGAGCAAATATTAAAAATTTTACAACTGGGTGATGTGTGAAGAGTACTTAGTGTGTGAAAAGGAATACTTGGTGTGCCAATAGACCCATTCTTTAGGCTAAAAAAAACTTTAGAGGGTCTTGTGTTCACGGGTTGGATCTGTTGTCAGGGACCTCTCACACATTAACCCATTTTTTAGTCTAAAACCCTTCTAACTACCCCTATAGTAGGATAAACCCTTGGCTCCAGATCACTTGGCCTTAAGCCCCACATGACTAATTTTTTTGTAATTGTTATAGAGCACCGCTATAGAATGTTCATTTAAACCCTCTAGCATATAGTGAAATTATTGTACCGACCAATCAAAATCATTGTTACAGTGAAAATCATTGTAGCACTATAGTGAAAATTGTTGTAACAATCACCGCACAAACACTATTGCCTCTATGATGCATATGGCTTAATTGAAGAGGCATGGGCTAAAAAAGTCAACAATGGTTTTATATAAAATTGTATTTCTAAGAGGGGTTTAAGTTTAAATGAACAATTGTCGGGGCTAGAGCTTAAAAACATCTCCTTAAAAGGGGGTTTCGCAAAGTCCCCCCTAATCTATATAACATGGGACGTAGGTTTTGTACTGACTAAACAAAACGGAACAAAAAAGCTAACTAGGACAAGCTGACTGGACAAAAATGAACCGAATAGATCTAACCATTCGTTCAAAAATCAACACACGATCTCTCCTTGGTTTCAAATCCCAACCATTTAAACTGCACTAAACACCTAAAATCCCGGCCCATTGAAACTGCACTAAACCTGACCGTTCATCCCGTGATCGTTGTTCGCATCAACGGCTATTAACCCGCCTGCTGAAATTTCGGCCGCCCCAAACCATCGGGTCGATCTCGAGGAATCCGTTAGAACAGAGACAACTGTGATTGATTGATTATAGGGGGAGGGGGAGTTGGTCGCGTCGAAGATGCCCGCTTCGTGCCCATCGGCACGGGCGAGGAAATAGGTGTCCCTATGAATATCGGTGTTGTCGTCGAAGGTGTTTTGTTATCGAAGGCGTTCAGGTGTGTTGCCACTGAAGCCGGCCCGCTAGAGTGCCGACAGGCACGGGCATGCACTAGTCTATATAACATGGCACGACGTTCTACATGCTGACTAGACAAAAACATATGCTGACTAGATAAAAATGCTTCGACCCATAATCTATCTCTCATTGACGTGTACTTTTTCACCACATGTACTTTTCGAGACGCCATTGGGTTAATCATGATGGAGAAGGGGGATCTGTATTGATTATTCATTAATGGAGATAAATAATCATGATTATGGGGAAAAAAAAAACTCCGATGTTAATTAATGAACATTATGTGTTATTTGAGAGTGATTTCATGTTCATATTCTTCACAAGGGAAGTCCCTCAATTAATACAGAATTAATTGGCTCACAAAGAAGGCAACCCAATCACCCGAAATCCCTCACTAAAATCACTCTCAAATCTCAATTAATATAAAAATCTTTAGAGTAAATTACACTTTACCCCCTAAAGTTTAGCTTAAAAACACTAAACCCCCCTATAGCTATAAAACAACTTTTTGCCCCCTTCAATTCAGTTTCGATCAGATAAAAATCATGAAACAAGTAAATTATGTAGTTGACAAAAGGGTGTATTGTGCTAACATTTCAAACTTTAGGGAGCGATTTGGAACAAAATAAACTACATGGGAGTTAAGTGTTTTTGAGCAAAACTACATAGGGGCAAAGTGTAATTTATCCTAATCTTTATTTGCATCGAAGATATTTCGGTAAAATCCTATCGTCCACAAGGATACCCTTGAATGGACACACTGGTGAATCTGGTGAAAAATCAAAAATCTTCTCAGGACCCTTGGAATAAGACTAAACAGGGCCAGCTCGACCTCAAATTCATTAAAGCGGTCACCAAAGACAGCCCCATGTAAAACAGAAGCCTCCAAGATCCAAACCCAACTAAATAGTCTCAAGTCCCGAATGAAAAGAAGGCCTGGCAAACTTAATTAGCCCAAGCTCCCCTATAAGATACAAACTTTTAAGGCCCTATATAAAATAAAAGGGTGTTTTACAAATCAACCTTCCAATCTTCTCTATTTATACATAAACCTCTATAAAAGTGATATTTAGATATAATCCCTTCGATTCATTCAAATATTACATATTAATAGGGCTGGCAATGGGTCATGTTCGTGCCGTGTCCAAAACCCTTAAACCTGGACCCGACCCGTTTAACTAATCGTGTCTAGACCCTAAACCCGTACCTGACCCAATAAGAGCCGTTTAAATATTTATTTTTTTATTTTTTCAATTTTATATTTTGTTGCAACTCTCCATTGTGGGTGTCCTGATCACAGCCGTTCGTTGAACCCATCGCACACTGTGATCGGATGCTGGGTAGACCCGACCCGACTCGACCCATTGATTTGTAAACGGGTCTTAACGAGTCTTAAACATGTCGGAGACAAAACCCGGACCCAACCCGTTTACTAAACAGGTTAGTTGTGTCGACCTGTTTATGACCAGAACCTGTTTAACCCAGACCCGGACCCACTAATTTCGTGTCGGGTCATGTCGAGTCTGCCGTGTCAGGTCCAAAATTGCCAGCCCTAAATATTAACGACTGCAGTTAGCTAACATCCAAAACGAGAGAATATTTTCGATTTCATCTTTAATATTTTACCTAAACTCTGTGAATACCCCTCTAATGTGAGAATTTTTTGGATTAGGTCCACGTTAGATTTGGGTTATATCTGTGTTTGTTTTGGATTAAGTCCATGTTCAATAAAGATAGATCAATTTAAGTAATTAAACCATGGGTAAGTGAGTTTTTTTTCCTTTAGATTAAAGAAATAATAGTTTAAAGTAACTATGTTCTACATTGGTTGTCTTAAAGTATCCATTTTTTCATTGGTTAAATGATATTTTGTTCCTGACCTTCAAAGTCCTAATCGGTTCGGTGATGCCTATCCCTCCAAGTATGTTGGCACATTTATTGACTTTTAATCATAACAATTAAATACTCTTTTAAATAGAAAAATCAATATGTTATGTTGTACTACAAATGTCGTATAGGCACGCATGCATTCATAGTTTTCGAGAGCAGATGGTATACCGTAGATGCTATGCTTCGTGCCATAACATTCGATACTTTTTTTAAAGTACTGCAAGTTGTAGCTCATGGTGAGCAAGTTTTTCCACGTTGAAAAGAGAAATATGCAACAAAAAGTTGGTTTGCGAGTGAAGATGTTGCTGCTCTTGAAGTGCTAACAGGTTGCTTTAGGAGTATGTGTATGTTGTTCTTTCGTATTTTGCAGGAAATGTTGCCTCCATGTGAAATTTGTGGATTTCATCCGAAGCCTTTATCAATACTCAGCAATGTGTTCTTCTGGCATACTCAGCAATGTGAGAAATTTTTGAAAATACATTTAGCCTTGACCAATTTGAACCCCGAACTAATTTTGATAAATGATTCACGGGGGGTGTATTGCCGTCGAAAGGCGACTCGCTGCTTTGCCAACATGTTTTGTTGCCGCCAACGGCAGCCCACTGCAGTGCCGACAGGCACGGGCATGCACTAGTCTATATAACATGTTAAGGCCGTTTGGGTTATTTACAACCTTACCATCTTCAAAATCACACAGAGACAACTTATCCATCTGATCTAATCGATACATGAGTGGGATACATCGAAAAAAAAAAATTAGTAAGAACTCTATATCCGATCGAATCGAACGAATGAGCCGTTCCCACGATCTCTCCCCCATTCCTCTCTCTCTCTCTCTCTCTCTCTCTCTCTCTCTCTCTCTCTCTCTCTCTCTCTCAGTTTACGATCCCGTGCCAGAACGTGGGTGCATTGGGGGGGGGGGGGAGGCCACCGCTTTGTGCTAATAGGCACGGGCATGCACTAGTTTTGTTTTAACAATACTTGGCTCCAACAGATGTTGGAGCAATGGGCTCCAACACCTGAAATGGTAATCAATGATTGGACCATACTCTTACGAAGAAGAAAACGGATTAAAAAAAAAACCTTGGCCTGAGAGTAGGAAGGGTCCAATCATTGATAGTCTATTGAGTAGTAGACCCTACAGGTTTTAAGTAGGTATGGTCAAATCATTGATTGCCACATCAGTTGATGGAGCCCATTGCTCAAACATATGTTGGAGCCAAGTTTTTTTATTTTTTTAGAATCCTCGTAAATGGAGGGGGGGTAGGCAGCCACAACCGATTATTATTATTATAAAGGAAGTAGTTACAAAATGTTACATAAGGAGGTTATCTCAAGCGAGTCATGCATTCTGCAAGTAGTTTGCTCCACAACTTAAAAATCCCTTTCGCCATAGCTCGGACATCTTCAGGCGGCCTCAATTTCTTCTTGAAGATGTGACTGTTCCTCTCCAACCAAATAGCCCAAAGCGTCGCCATCGCTAGGATGTCAGACCGAGCATGTTGCTCATGAAATCCTCTGTTTTCTCCATGTAGCCCACAATGACCTGATCGAATATGAAAACCCACTTATTCCTAGCTTCTCCAGGTATCTAGCGCTGATACTCCGTGGTAACGCACATCTAAGGAGGACGTGCGACGCGGTCTCATCCTCAGGTTTAGAACGTGCATCTTGAATCAATCACCACAGAGTTGCAAAACGTGTAGACCGATCTCATCCTTAGAGTTGCTCATGAAATCCTCTTTTGTCTACGACACCGAGCCCTGGCCCAAAAGACTTCAATGACCAACTTTCTCTGGTGGAGTTATTAGACATTAATCGAGTATGTTGCCATATTTATCTTATTCTACAAATATACATATTACTAGTTAAGGTGCACATGGTACCAAAATATCTGACACAATGATAAATAAGTATGGCAAAAATCTTCTATCAATGCTACAGAATAATATTCAACATTAACATAAGCATCGGCAATGAAATAACGATGATTGCACCAGACACTCACACTTGCATGTCTAACACACACAAATTACACATCTAACACATACCCTCCACATCCCAGCACACAGAGACAACCCATTTGTACCCCAAATCACTTTCACTTGGACACTCACACTCATCCACCCTTCTCTAAATTGGTGATGCATAATATCAACATTTGTTATGTATGTATACTAGTCAGCAATTTTTTGTCTAGTCAGCTTTTGGTGCCATTTTGTCTAGTCAGCACGAAAGCGTCGTGCCATGTTATATAGATTAAAAGGGGTGAATAAAAACCCTTTGATATAAGGGAAACCAACACCCCTCTTATAATGGATATAGGAAGGAATAAACCTAGATATGTATAATATCAACATTTTTTAGGGGTGTCTATGCAAAAGGGGTGCCGAAAAAATCCCTTTGGTATAGGGAAAACCAAAAGAAACTGACTTTCTCATGGGTGTAGAATTTCGACAGTAGAGATCCTAAGGCTTTATAAATTGCATTGTAAGCTAGCAATGACTATAAGAAACTTCAAGAAGTTTTCTAACCTATCATTATCTCATCAAATAGAAAAAGTTCATTCCTAGATATCGGGTAGACCCAACCTCAACTATGAAAGCGGGCATGGGTTCGGGCCGGATGTATATATGTCCAAGCCCGGCTCGTTTTGGTTCCGTGGCCTAATTAGAAGCCCACTCCCTGTATAATTCTTGTGACATAAACCCCAACCCATTCCAAATTTGTAGAAAAAAAAAGAAAGCCCATTAAAAATGGGCCGGTCTCAATAGGACTTGGACTCGATTCGGGCCCTTTGCGAGCCAGATAAATCGGGCTACACTTTGGTTGCCCAACTGGGGTAACTTGGGTCAAGGGGGACTAGTTCTATTGTTTTTTTGGTAAGCAGCTTACTAGAAAAAGTCAAAATATTACATCATTGTTTAACCAACCCAACGGGTGTAACGATATGTGCTACAATCCTTCTGGGCAAGCCTCATAACTTCTGGAGGGAATTCGGACGTCCAGACTTTGGTAGCTCCAGTTATCCGTGCATATCCTGCGAGCCAATTAGCTACGAAATTTCCTTCGCGGTATATGTGAGATATCCGGACTCTGGCTGTAGATTGGAGCAGAAATTTGCAGTCGGCAATGAGGATGGACGACACAGTATCTGAAGCCACTTGAGATAGTACACTTTGAGAGTCCCCTTCGATCCACATTGCATGCTCGGGGAATGACGCAGTGGCTGCAACAAGTCCTTCCCATAGTCCTCTTGTCTCCGCCACCTGCACAGAGTCCGTGGTTAGAAAGACAGCACCCGCGATGAGGGGGACTAGTTCTATTGTCTATAAGCTTCACTGCAGGTTACCAAACAAAATTTCATTGTCTTGGGTAAATTACGCATAGCCCCCTTGTAGATTGTACTTTGATTGATTATCACATATACCCACCTCGTGTTTAAAACCTGACAAATGCCCCCCCCCCTATAGTTTAAAAAACCATAAGTATAGACCCCCTCTGAGGCCCCCTGGAGGGGTGCAAGTGATGTGTTTTTCAAACTATAGGGAGGACACAGGATGTAAGGCCTAACAAGATCAAGGCCATGTGGCTGACAAGAATACTGTTAGACTTGGAACGAGTTAAAAGAAAAGGTAGAAGACTAGATTTCATTAGGGGTGGCAATGGGTGGGGTCGGGTCGGGTTCGTGTCGGGGTCTAGTTTTGGTAGTGTCCAAAACCTTTAGATCCGGACCCGACCCGCTTATAAACGATAGACCTGATAAGACCCTTTCACCACGCGAGTCTATTCAGTTGACCCGATTTGACCTGATCCGACTTGACCAGATCAGACTCGATAAGACCCGCTGGTACTACATACTAAGTATCAGATTACGGGTAGACCCGACCCGACACGACCCGTTGAATTTTAAACGGGTCTTTCCGGGTCTACCGTGTCCAGACACTAAACCCGGACGCAACCTGTTTATTAAACGGGTCAACTGTGTCAACCCGTTTATTAAACACGACCCGAACCAGTTTAATTCTGACCCAGACTCGCTAACTTCGTGTCGGGTTTGCCGTGTCAGGCCCAGAATTGCAGCCCTAGATTTAAAAACTTACAAAGCAAATAGTTGAAATAAAACATCATTCGTATTTCCGATTGCACCTACATGTAGATACCTCTCACGCTCCAAAACCCGGGTCGTAAGGAGAGGTCCCCGTTGTGCCTCCCTAGCCGAAGTGGGACTAAATCTCAACAAATCTCCCCCTTTTACTAGAGTTTGGGGGCGAAGTCAACTCTCCCTTCTCAAGTGGGTTCGAGGGACTAATTGGTGCTCAGGAGGCACGAACGTCTTCAAGAAAGCCCGAGTGCGGAGACCCTCCCTCACTAAATCGGCATGGGCTTGGATCAACTTGGGCTCTTACCATTCGTAGATACCCTCACCCCCCAAAACCCGGGCCGTAAGAAAATGTCCACTAAAGATTAAATGAGGACGGCGCCGAATTGGGACTAAATCCCAACATGACATACATAAACTCATGTCTCGATCCATAAAGTAACATCTTGTCTATGTCGGCTGCAATAAGCTACATTGGTTGGGGGGGGGGGGAAGTATATTTCAGTTCCATGCAGCTCAAATTGCTTATCATGCACGTCTTCCCATTGCAAACAATGGATTTTTTTTTTCTTTTTTGCAAATCAACATCTCAAATTAGGTAATTACATATAAACCCATCACATTAGGCTGTTTGCATATCGACCACTATATATTAAGTTGCGCACGTTAGCCCTTCCGTTACGTGTGTGTGTGTCTCTCTCTCTCTGTGACAACCATCATCTTCACCGCCCACCAACCATCACCGATTCACCAGTCACCGCCATCATCACTGACGCGGGCACAGCCACGGTGAGCAAGAGGAAATGGGGGACATCTATGCTTTCAAGTCCTGAAGCATTTTGACTCCAAGAAACTCAATATTTGAAAGGAGCATTGAAAAAAGGAATGCTTTTAAAATATTCCTCTAAAAAGGATGTAAGCTGACCATAGGGGTATATTTAGGGCTGGGACTTGGTCTGAACGAACCCGAGCAACCCGACCAAATTTTGAATTTGGACAATCACGGGCAACAATATTTGAGAATTTGGACGGGCATGGGCAAAATTTTTTGCCCGAATTTGAATTTGGGCAAACATGGTCACCCATATGACCAACCCGAGCAACCCGAGGAACCCGAGGAATATATATATATATATATATATATATATATATATATATATATATATATATATATATATATATATATATATATATATATATATATATATATATATATATATATATATATATATATATATATATATATATATATATATATATATATATATATATATATATATATATATATATATATATATATATATAACGGAATGCACATGTTCTCTACAATCGAGTTAAACTTGTAATATTCTTCATTTCAAGGTTTGTACCGAATTATTTTTTGCTCGAGTGAGAGAAAGTTCCATATTGACCGGTGTAAATTTTAGATCGGATGTATCCTTTACTTTTTAGTGAACGGTCCGGACGAACCCGAGCAACCCGAGGAACCCGATGAACTTCCATGGTCCAAACACGGGCAAACCCTCTACAATTTCCTCGGGCAACTTGGGCAATTTGGGCAAATTTAATGCAACTTGGTCCAAACACGGTCAGACCTCCAAACCCGACCATGTCCACCCCTAGGTATATTCGCACAACTCAATATGTTGCAGGGGTCAATGTGCAAATAATCTAAATAGAGGAGTGTATAATCAATTAGTCCTAATTTGAGAGGCGGCTTTGCAAAAAAACAAATAGCAATAATTAAAAGAGGTTGCTCCAAAACATCCAACTGCAGAGCAATTAGCGCAAAAAAGAGAGGAATGACTCTAGCCCACCGCAAAAGGAAGCGAAAGGCTCCATCCTAAATCCTTTGAGCAAATGGGTCCTTAATCCGATAAGATTGCTTCTCTTTCTTCGATAAGAACAAGATGGCTAATTAACTGGAAGGGTGACCGACCTTATTGGTTACACAGTTTAAGAGGAATAACAAATGATTTGATATAAGGAATTGCTTTTCTCGTTATTATGACATATATAATAAGCCAAAGAGTTAACATTAAACGAGTTTGCCATCTGCACCCACAAATAAAATATAAAATAGGACAAATTATAAAAACCTCCCTTGAACTATACCTCATTTCATATTGGTCTCTCAACTATTTATCTGAACAATTTGATCCTTGAACTATGCTCCGTGTGTATTTACCCCTCCATCAACTTATAATTTCAAAAATACCTTTATCAAATTCCAATAAGACTCAAAATTGTTTTGAAATATTTAATTTATGCTTTACTAGGACAAGGATATTTTCGGAATAAAAGTAAACAAAGGGGGCTAAATGCAGACAGAGAATAGTTCAGGGATCAAATTGTTCAAAATAAAAGTTGAGGGACCAACTTGAAATGTGGTGTATAGTTCAAGGGAGGTTTTTGTAATTTGCCCTATAAAATAAAATAAAATCATGCGATGGCAGCTTTCTTAATGCTGATCACGGTGAGACACCTTAATCCACCAACAGTCCCAAACTTTGGGGTGTGCCAAATATTCCAACTTAATCCTCTTGTCCCACTAAACACTTCAATGGACTTCAAATTCCTAAATTTAAGATTAATTTTATTCACACCCCAAAATTACTTAATGTACCTCAATTTTTTTTTTTTCATGTTTTTCCTTCCTTTACCTGTATGTTTTTTTAATGACAAGTATGCCCTCCACTGATCACTACATTCCACCTCTAGGTTGTACTTCATCTCATACCCTACAGGTATCTCCTTCTACTTTATCGTCGGAGCCACCACCGCCTTCCCTCATTTCCCAGCACCTCTTTTCCCGATGTAATTAACTATATTTTTTTCTGCCGGAGGTGATGGGGAAGGAGGAGGAGGGGGAAGGGAGAGGAAGGAGGAGTGAAACAAGTGGGGGGTACGGGGAAGGGCAAACTTGTCATTAACAAAAAAAAAGACAAGAAACCATTGGGGGCAATGGAAAACGGGGTAAGCTTATCAATTTTTGGGGTGTAAATAAAAATTCCCAAATTTAAACCACCCAAGTGGAGAGCAAATAGCAGAGCAAATGGATCCCCACCCTCCAATCCCGCTGCTCCTCCTCTCCCTCGCTTCCCTTCTCACAGTCGCCGCTCCCTCCACCATCTTCAACTTCTCCTCCTTCGACCCCAACACCCACGACATCGAATACTCCGGCGACGCCTTCGCCTCCGGCGACGTCATCCAACTCACCCGGAACCAGCGCGACGGCAACCTGATCGGCAGCTCCGGCCACGCCGTCTACTCCACCCCGATCCAGCTCCGGGACCCCGCCTCCGCCACCGTCCCCGACTTCGCCACCCGCTTCCAGTTCAAGATCGAGGTCTTCGACAAGGACAACTACGGCGACGGCCTCGCCTTCTTCCTCGCCCCCGTCGGCTACGAGCTCCCGCCCCACTCCGGCGGGGGGATGCTCGGCCTCTTCAACTCCGACTACGGCTCCGCGTCCACGCCGCTGGTCGGGGTGGAGTTCGACACCTACAAGAACGAATGGGACCCCGACGACAACCACATCGGCATCGACCTCAACTACATCGTGTCCTATGCGACAATCACCTGGGGCAGCGACATCAAGAACCAGGACGTGGGATCGGCGGTGGTCGGCTACAACTCCACCGGGAGCTATCTCTACGTCTCCCTCAGCTACGGCGGCAACGATTCGAGCGCCACCACTCCGAGCCTGACCTGCAACGTGAACCTGTCGGAGTTCCTCCCCGAGAGGGTGATCGTCGGATTCTCCGCCGCCACCGGAAATTCGACCGAGCTCCACAAGATCATTTCATGGGACTTCTCCTCCAGCTTCAACGCCAGCGAAGGCAAGCAGATCATCACACCGCAGATTGCACCATCCCCTCATTCCCCTGTGATGAAGCAACCCAACAAGCATGTTAAGACGAACGAATTGTGGGTGGCGGGGGTTATCGCCGGAGTCGGACTGGTGGTCGCCGGAGTCGGCTATCTCTTGGTTCTTTGGCGGCGGCCATGGAAGAAGCGAGGAGGGGAGGAGGGTGAAGAAGTGGTCGATTCAGCCATGGAAGATGAGATCGAGAGGGAGACCAGTTTTCCAAGGAAATTCACCTACAAAGAGCTGGTTGCGGCCACCAAGAACTTCAGGGAGGACGGGAAGCTCGGGCAAGGGGGGTTCGGAGGGGTGTACATGGGGGTCCTGAGCGGCGAGAAGGTGGCGATCAAGAGGCTATCGAGTGGGTCGAGCCAGGGGAAGAAGCAGTACGTGGCGGAGGTGACGGCGATCAGCCGGCTCCGGCACCGGAACCTGGTGAGGCTGATCGGGTGGTGCCACGGGCACGGCGAGTTCCTGCTGGTTTACGAGTACATGCCCAACGGGAGCCTCGACGGGTACCTCTTCGGCGGGAGGGGGCCGCTAGGGTGGGCGGCGCGGCACCGGATCGCGCACGGGCTGGCGGCGGCGATGCTGTACCTGCAGGAGGAGTGGGAGCAGTGCGTGGTCCACCGGGACGTGAAGTCGAGCAACGTAATGCTGGACTCGGGGTTCAACGCGCGGCTGGGGGACTTCGGGCTCGCTAGGCTGGTGGACCACGGGGTCGGCTCGCAGACGACGGTGCTGGCCGGGACGATGGGGTACCTGGCGCCGGAGTGCATCGCGACGGGGCGGGCGAGCAAGGAGTCGGACGTGTTCAGCTTCGGGGTGGTGGCGCTGGAGATCGCCTGCGGGAGGAAGGCGGTGGATCCGACGGAGGCGGAGGTGAGGCTGGTGGAGTGGGTGTGGGGGCTGTACGGAATGGGGCTGATGGTGGAGGCAGCGGACCGGAGGCTGGGAGGGGAGTTCGACGAGGGGGAGATGGAGCGGCTAATGGTGGTGGGGCTGTGGTGCGCGCACCCGGACGAGAAGGCGCGGCCGACGATGCGGGAGGCGATCCAGGTGCTGACGCTGCAGGCCCCGATGCCGAAGCTCCCCTTGGCAGTGCCCAGGCCGATATACTGCTCAGCGGCGGAGGCGGCGGCGGCGATGGACGCGCTCTTGGAAACCAGCAGCGGGTTCGGGTTGGAGATGGGGAGTGCTTGGTCGAGCAGCCAATGCGCCCCCTCGTCTTCGACCGCTGCTTCGTCGGATTCTCCTTTGTGAAGGTACAATGTGGTGAATCTCGGCCTCTCGATGTCATCATGGAAGATTGCCAGCGAATGATCCAGTCCTTTCATTCGGTGCGATGGTCCTATATCTATCACGAAGTAAATTGATCCGCTGACATCCACGTCAACATGGGTCTGGTGATCGACAGATCAAGGATTTTATGAGAGAACTTTCCACGTACACTACTGGACGTGGCTCGACGAGAAATGAGTTTATCGAGCTACCCAAGGCTTGTGCATGATCCGGGTTAACTGGGTTTGGCTGTTTTTTGGCTCCAGCATCTACGTATTTGGTGATTTCTAATATAAAAGTAGTTTCTATAAAAAAAAATCTATGTACCGCGCGAGTTGGGCTGTTGATCAGGATCGATCTCAATATAATTTTTTTTTTTTACATGTGTATCTATTTTTCAGCTTTAGTTGCTTGCAATCGAATGCACCATAAAATCGATCGAAATAACGACTTGATCAACAATCTTGTGAGCCTAAACTTTGAGGGAAATTGTCAAAAACTCGAGGTCACAGTTCGTATCCGAAGCGCTAGTGTAGGACAGTCTCTGCACCCCATGTGCAACAAGGCAACAGCGCTGGTTGCTAGTGGCTATATATGGATATGGGTCAGACCGATACAACTCGGACTTATCAGGTCTGACTCGACTGTATTGATTGATACAGTATGAGTTGTATCGGTCTTTGTAGAAAACCGATAGACCGATAGAGATCGATTTAATACGTTTCGGTATTGACCAAGTTTCTGAGCTATGGCGGGAACCATTAGCAAGGCCTGAAATTACTCACCAAGCAATCAGTCACCCTCTTCAAAAGAATGGATAATTATAAGGCAGGATGACATTAATTCCATGAAGAACCATTAGCAAGGCTCAAAAAGACTGGCAACGATTTGAAACAATCATCAAGGCAAAGGTACTTCAGATTTCATCTAACACTTAATAAAAACATGGTGTCTATACCAAAACGGGAAGATCACTTGCATCTCCTTGTCTATTGACAACATCTATATAACATAGCACGTTGGTTTTGTGCTGACTAGGACAAAACGAAACCAAAAAACTGACTGGGACAAGCTGACTGGACAAAAATGAGCCGAATAGATCTAACAATTCGTTCAAAAATCAACGCACAATCTCTATTTCCCCATCAACCAACTCCCTCCATTTGATTTCAAATCCCAACCCATTTAAACTGCACTAATCCTCTAAAATCCCGGCCCATTTAAACTGCACTAAACCTGACAGTTCATTCAGTGATCGTTGTTCGCATCAACGGCAATAAACCCACCTACTGAAATTTTGGCCGCCCCAACCATCAGGTCGATTTTGAGGAATCCGTTCGAACATAGACAGTTGTGATTGATCAATTAAAGGGGGAGGGAGAGTTGGTCGTGACGAAGGCGCCCGCTTCATGCCAATCGGCACAGGTGAGGAAGTGGGTCTCTATATGAATGTGGTGTTGTCGCCGAAAGTGTTTTGTTGCCAAAAATGTTCAGGTGTGTTATTGCCGAAGACAGCCCGTTACAATGCCGACAGGTGTGTTGCCGCCGAAGGCGACCCGTTGTAGTACCAACAGGCATGAGAAGGCACTAGTATATGTATATGGGGAGGGATACTCTTACTCATGGCCTCTTACTCATCAGTTACCTATGATCCAGGTCATCCATTAGATCCCAACGTACGGTTCGGATTAGATGGGGAGTTAAAGCAATGGTGTCCGCATTAAATGCCCGTATTAAAGCCCGCATTTAATGCGGACACCATTGCTTTAACTCCCCATCTAATCCAAACCGTACATCAGGATCTAATGGACGGCCCGGATCATAGGTAACTATATGAGTAAGAGGCCATTAGTAAGAGTATCCCTCCCCTATATATATATATATATATATATATATATATATATATATATATATATATATATATATATATATATATATATATATATATATATATATATATATATATATATAATAAGGGACAACGGTTGTGGGGGGGACAAATGAACTGAGACAAAGGAGTGGCTCAGATTTATCTAGAGGAGGGGGATAAACAAGGAAACTACATCACAGTCGTTCGTTTCCTAGCCCTAACCAAGAATCCCACTCACCCTCATAAATCCCACTCTTAAATCATCCTAACCCACCCCCTATTCCTCTTAAATCATCTCATTTGACCCATCTAATCCGTCCAATCTAAATCCCCTCCGATCGAGCCCCCTCCCGATCCGATCTGATCGATCCGATCCAAACTCCCTCCCGATCGCTCGGTGATCACAGCCCCGCCTCCTATTAAATAACCCGAGTCCACCACCCGAGAGAGCAGCCCCCCCTCCCCTCTCATCCGTCTGATCCGAACCTCTCTCTGATAGAGAAGCAGCCCCGGCTCATATTTAATTGCCCTCTTAAATCCACCGCCCGCCTTCAGTACCCGCGAGCCCCCTCGGAACCCCGCGAGCCGCACACCTTCAGTACCCCGCGAGCCCCTCCCTCATCTCCCCAGATCTGAAGCCGGCCACCCCTCCCCACTCTCGCGATGAAGACCCCTCATCTCCCCAGATCTGAAGCCGGCCACCCCTCCCCACTCTCGCGATGAAGATCCCGCAGGCGATGAAGCCGGTCTCCCCTCTCCCTTCCCTCACGATGAAGACCCCGCAGGCAAGCCCCCTCCCTCCTCTCCCCAATCAACAGATCTGAAGCCGGGGTCTCCCCTCCCCAGATCTGAAAACCCTGCCTTCCCTCACGATGAAGACCCCGCAGGCGAGCCCCCTCCCTCCTCTCCCCAATCCACAGATCTGAAGCCGGGGTCTCCCCTCCCCAGATCTGAAAACCCCGCCTTCCCTCACGATGAAGACCCCGCAGGCGAGCCCCCTCCCTCCTCTCCCCAATCCACAGATCTGAAGCCGGGGTCTCCCCTCCCCGGATCTGAAAACCCCGCAGGCGATGAAGCCCTCGCAGGTTGTCTCCCCCCCCCTCTCTCCCCTTTTCGGATTTTCATATGCGTTCCTTTTGTTTGATTGAATCAGCTGATTCATACTCTCTCCTTCTTCTAATCTCTCTCTTCCTCTCTGCCAATGTACAGGTAGGCCATGGCTGCTACACCTGTCCATTGTGAAGCAGGCCGCGGCAAACCCTGCATCCATTGTGAAGCCAGCGACGGCAAACCCTGCATCCATTGTGAGCTGCATTGCTGATGGCGTCCTCGATCTGTCCGCTCGCCCGTGACACCGCCTCCCTCATCCTCCAGGTGAACAGTAAACACCACCTCCCTTATTCTCCATTGCCGATTTCCAGATTAGAAAAAACACCGAGTGCGATTCACATGTTTTATTTGCTTTGTATAGCTCACAAATCTTTATTTCTAATTTTGTTTGATGAAATGCAGAATTCACTAATGATCATGGCATGGAGCTTCCTCACCGGGTATGATTGATTAATGCATGTACTGCTACACTAGCTGACTACATATACTTTAGAGTTTGAAACCTCTTCAAGAGGTCTTTGTTTGTTTGCCTCCTTATGTAAATATTTGTCAAGCAATCGCTCATTTTGTTTTGGTTTGGTTTATTTTTTGTTCCATAGGAGGAATATCTCTTTAATCATGTCAAACGTCGATTGCCACACGCATTACCAACTACACCGTATTGCCCAACACTCATTTCAGTTTTTTTTAGTGTCATCGGAAAGTTGGTAGACACCTCTTGAAGAAGGGTCTCTTCTTAAAGATGTTTCTTGGTCCTGTGAATTTACGAGTGGCAACGAAGGATGTTCAACTAAAAGAAGTAATTGATTCAGTTCAGCTTGACTGAAATCCGAACTGGTACTATATGCTTGTATTTGGTCAAACCCTTGAGCCATTGTTTGAAATGAATGGTAAAGAAAGAAATTCAACCCAAATGTTTTGGATATGCGTGCTCGCGATTGATATGGAAATCATATTAATTTCAAAAGTTGAGGTTTCATTCAAATGCCAATTCCACTGCACCTAAAATTTGAAGGAACGCTGCATTTTCCAAAATCTATTGTATGTAAGTATATTTTTTGGTAGCCACTAAGACTAATTTGCACCTGTTGTTCTAGATGCACTGGGGCCAATTATATGCTACAATAGACTGAGACAAAATAATTTTCCCTTGGAAAAAATGTATATCTGAAAGTAAAAATGAAAGATGAATAAAAATCGGAGGTTTTATTTCTTACTTCAAGTTGTATGCATTGGCTGTTTTTTTTTTCTTTTCCATTGTAAGTATGCTTGGGGTTTTACATTCTTGATTCGTTTGGTATTGCTTACTTTTTTTGTCCACATAAATTCTTCAATTTTAATTCACAAGGATTGTTTATATGCCTCATATATTTAATTCAAAACACAAACGATGAGGTGGGCAGTGATGTGGAGCACTTGCATGTATGACTAAAGTGTTGCCACCGAAATCAGTTGTTTGAGTGCCAACAGGCATGGGCAGTACTACGTATTGTAACATAGGAGGGATGATAGATAGTTTTAGGAGATAACTTCTATTCTCTTAGGAGGTCAGAAATTAATTTTCGATTCTATTGTTTCTTGGGGGGATGTTCTCAACCTACTCAACAAATTGGTTCTCGAAAGAACAATACTTTGCAGCTACAGTCATCCCGCTTGACCCAACACACGAGAAGGTATGGCAGTCGATGGTGTAGGTGCTACCGTAAAAACTTAACGCATTGATCGAATTTGAGAGCCCCCATCAACTGTGGACGTTACTGAACAAATTTTGACGCCCCCGCGACTGTCGGCCCTCCCATCGAAAGTGTTGAATGCCATTGGATATCCATAGAGATCGGTGCTATTGGTTTATTACATGAGTGGTCGAGTTATATAATGACTCATGGATAGATTAAAGATTGTTTTTGCTGATGAGAACTTTTGTCACATCATACAAAGTTTAGACCAAAAGACAACTTTGTTTGGGGGAGTTGAAAATATTCAGTGGGTCGTAAGTACCACGTCAGCCATGTATCCCCCACACCCAATGTCCTATTAAAAGTTTTTATTTTAGCCACTGCTGTGTGCCTGTCACCACTAATTAATAGTGCATTGGGTGTGGGGGATACACGACTGATGTGGTACGTCTAACCCATTGAATATTTGAGCAAAAGAGAAAGAGAGAGAGAGAGAGAGAGAGAGAGAGAGAGAGTGAGAGAGAGAGCTACAAGTTCCATTTAGGTATGAGGTTGAATCCCCCTCTTAGAGAGAGAGCGACAAGTCCCATTCAAGTATGAGGCTGATCCTTCTATATTGAGAGAGAGAGAGAGAGAGATATGCCACCAATGTTGTGCCACTGGGGCAATTGGGTGTTGCCAGTGTGGAAGAACATGTGGGGAGGATCCGAAGGGGCCCTTTGTGGTGCGTCGAGGTATGAGAATATGGTGGATGCTAGCATTGTTAGTGCGACAAGAGGTCTAGGCCCGGGGTGTGTGTTGATGCTGAATGTGGCCAATTTTATTTTTTGTGGTAAAGGCGGCTGCTGTAGTGTCGATGTCGCAGAAGGCAGTCTGGGTGTGTTGCTGTCAAAGGCGATCGTCCAAAGAAATCCAAATTCTTTGTATTATAACCCAAGGTTCTATTTGCACCATCTAATATGGACGTCTTCATAGAATGTGGACGCCCCTGACAAATGTGGGCGCCCTCGCCGAATATTCGTGTTGACGGGGACATGCATTACTATTGTTATCTCTGCGTAAGAAATAGTGTTATCTCCCTCGAAGTATTATTGCCGCCCTCGAAATGTTTTATTGCCACCTTTGAAATATTATCACCTTCCTCGAAAATATTTTATCTCCCTCGAAATATTTTGTTACCACTTTTGAAATAATATCACCTTTCTCGAAATATTATCTACGCATTCAAAATATTTTTCATCTCTCTATAAATATTTTTCGTGCCCTCGGGCACGGGGTTTTCACTAGTATATATATATATGAGGAATGGGATGATGCCTATCAAAGCAGCATTTTTTGCTGCTTTGAAATATTGTTTGACCATCCTAGAAGTTTTGGAATTTGATGAGGGTGTTGTCTAGGGTAAGATGATCATCCTCACAAATTTTCATCAAATTCCAAAACTTCTAGGGGGTTCAAATGGTCGAAGCAAAATCAGTCGTCTGCAGTCACTGTTAAAATCTGCAGCATTTTGCTTCGACCATTTGACCCTCTTAGAAGTTTTGGAATTTGATGAAAATTTGTTAGGATGATCATCTTACCCTAGACAACACCCTCACCAAATTTCATCAAATTCCAAAACTTCTAGGATGGTCAAACAATGTCTCAAAGCAGCAAAAACGCTGCTTTGATAGGCAACATCCCGTTTCTATATATATATATATATATATATATATATATATATATATATATATATATATATATATATATATATATATATATATATATATATATATAT